>VXAK01025118.1:261260-308740 GCA_013399435.1 Arenaria interpres
GGGGCCTCGCCTCCGGGGGCCTCCCGCCGCCCCCGCCTCACCCTTTGTCAGGGAGTTTGAGGTGCGCCCCGATAAGGCACCACGTCGGCGACATCTTGACAGTGGTGGGAGCTGGTTTTGGGTGGCCGCCGGCTTCTGTCAGCCCCTTTGACCGGTAAACCACCAACCCACACCTCAAAAATCCCACTATGATGCACGCTCTGCGTTGCCACAGCTGGCTCCCTGTGGTTCATAGGGGTTATTTTAAGTGTGGACGTGAGTTAAGACTACACGCATTTATATATATTTCGTAAATCATCGGAGGAACTTTTATTTTAGGTAAAGGCAACCACTTTCTTGTCGCTTCAGTTTATAGTGGAGTATACCCATAGGACTTCCTGTAAAATAGGGTCACTAGTAAATTAACAAGCCTTTCATCATTTTTTAGCAGGAAGGAGGAGCGCAGTCGTGAAGCTGTGGATGGTCCCTCACCTGCTCTTGGGTTCCATTGTGGAGGGGCCCAGAAATGCAAAATGAACGCCTTTCTCAGGAAGGGAAGCGGAAGCCCGTCATCCAGGGGTGCATCGGATGGACCACAGCTGCTGACGGGCACGGAGTCCATAGCACCACAAAAGATAAGTCTGAATAAAGCATGGGCAGTGCAGACATAGGCCGCTCTGGTGGCCTGTTGCTCTTGCACCACACATTGTGCTCCTGCAGACACGGCCAGGCTCTGACAAGTGGCTTTTTTGCATTACGTGCAGGGTTTTGGGTGAAGGAACCGAGTGATGTAGAAATGTGCTGTCTCAGGCACCGGTGACTTCATGTTTTGTCCTGGGTGCATCTGTCTTCCATCTGCCAGCCACCAAAACTCATTCTGATTTTATCTGCTGTGCTAATTAATTCATCATTATCACATCTTTCTCCATAAAGGCCATAAACAACATGATTTTAGCCCTCTGTGAGAAAAACTTCAGTGAACCGATTTTGCCTTTTCTCTCACTGGAAAGCGGGTTTCCAAAAAGTCTCTCTTTTGTACACACCTTTTAATGAAATGGCAAAAGCCCCAGCTTAGCAATATTGAAATAGGTATCTCACCAATGCCAGGTATCACCTCTCTACTCCTACTTGACACTCACCAGATTATACATCCAGGGACTATGTTACTCTCTGAAATTGGCTTTTTTTTCCAGCTGGTCAACCAAACTACTTAGAAAAACAGATATAGAAAACAGTGAAGTAGGAGCTATACATCAACAAAATTTGTAATGACAATATTAGACTGTCGCACACAGGGGAGTTAAGGAACCTGGCTCCTGGGGACCAGCGTGGGCTAGGACACTTGAACAACTACATTTGCATTTTAAATTGTATTTGAGATGTCACCAACTCTTTTTTTTTTTATCGATGTACAGGGCGCACAGGCTCTAAACCCATTTCGCTAGGGAAATCTACTCTCATTAAGTTAATCAGATAAACGAAATAAGTAAATAAAGAGATCTGAAAGGAGATTTTGGCTTTCTTGCTTAAAGGGAACTCCCCGTGTTCCAGTCTGTGCCCGGTGCCTCTTGTCCTTTCACTGGGCACCGTTGAGAAGAGTCTGCCTCCGTCTGCCCCCCAAAAATAGGTATTTATACACACCAACAAGATCCCCCCTTCCCTGAAGTTTTCCCTTCTCGAGGGAGAATATGATCCTTGGAAAATCAACCAGCTTTCTTGACCCCTCTTCTCCCCAGGACCATTTAGTTAACAGGGCAATTATCCTGTAAATTGATTACCCAAAACAGAGGATTTCCATTTCAGCGATGTATGGATATTATAGAATTTTCAGCACCAGCATTTGCTTTTCCTGATAATATTGACATGGAAGTACTGTTCTCATATACATGTATTGGCTATCATTGACCAAGCAAATTAAGCATCTGCCAGAATGAAATACCTCTTAGCTGTGTTCTTTTAATTTTGATTTACAGGGCATGCACACCACTCTGCTGAATCGGGTTATCCCAAGCGTACCATTTGAGAGCCATCCCAAGCGTATCGTTTTTATACAAAACAGACTGCCTAGCCTTCTTACCATACTGCCTCCGCATCTGCTAGCACTTGCAGATGGAATCTCGAGAGAGGGAAAAACAAAGAAATGTTATGTAAATAAGCACTTCAACATGTCTAGCATATATCGCAATTAAAAAACATGAGCTACTGGGTCCGTGGAGCCGGCATGGTTACTTACGTCTTGTCAACCCTCTTCCCAGTGGGAAATGGAATAATGTTCCTTCTGCATTTGTAACCGTCTCGTACACTTGAGAAAGGGAATGTAAGGAATCGCCTGGAAGAGGGAATGGGGTCATTCCATGGTGGGGAGAGAGCCAGCTGAGGGCGACAGGAGCTGAGGGGTCCGGGCCACCCGTGTAGGTGACACCAACTGGTTCTGCTGACAGCTCTTGGCAAGTTGAGATAACGGGTCAGGTCTGGGGTCCCCACCCAGTGCAGAACAGCAGGAAGCCATGGGAATGGCATGGCTTCCGTGGAGACCCCGGACCCCTGGGCAGGGGTGTGGGTGAGGGTCCCAGCTGAGGCTGCTCAAGGCCATTGGGGCCTACAGGTGTCCCCAGAGCCCTAGCAGTGACACCAGTGTGCCCCGCTCTCACAGATATCTATGGCATGTGTCTGGTTGCGTGTCACCTGGGGTACTCCTGCCACACATGGGGACCTAAGTTTCTTTGTAGTTATATACTTTACTCTGGTGAGACCCCACCTGAAGCACTGCATCCAGCTCTGGAGTCCTCAGCACAGGAAGGATATGGACCTGTTAGAAAGGGTCCAGAGGAGGCCATGAAGATACTCAGAGGGCTGGAGCAGCTCTGCTGTGAGGACAGGCTGAGAGGGTTGGGGTTGTTCAGCATGGAGAAATGTCCAGGGAGAACTTGGAGCCTAAAAGAGCCTAAGACCTTAGAGCCTTCCAGTCCCTAAAGGGGCTCCAGGAGAGATGGGGAGGGACTCTTGATCGGGGAGGGGAGCCATGGGACGAGGGGTAATGGTTTTTAACTGAAAGAGGGGAGATTCAGATAAGATATAAGGAAGAAATTCTTTGCTGTGAGGGTGGTGAGACCCTGGCCCAGGTTGCCCAGAGAAGCTGTAGCTGCCCCATCCCTGGAGGGGTTCAAGGCCAGGCTGGATGGGGCTTGGAGCAACCTGGTCTGGTGGGAGGTGTCCCTGCCCAGGGCAGGGGGTTGGAACTGGGTGATCTTGAAGGTCCCTTCCAACCCAAACCATTCTGTGATTCTATGGCATGACAGCTAGAGCTGGGACAAAAAGATACTGTGTGAGGAAGGGACTAGAATAAGATCTAGGCTTGCAACAGATGACCGGTTTGTTTAGGACCACTCTGGTTTAGGACAAGTCTGGTTACTTCTATGCCTTTTTTTTTTCCAGATGTGTCTCACTGTACGGGTGCATCTTCACCTGAAATGTTCACAGCACATTGCATCAGGCATAGCGGCAAACATCCCACAGGTAAGAGCCTCCCAGGAGTAAGAAACTCTGTCCTAGGCCAAGAGAGAAAGATATATTTGGGGTGGATTCCTGAAGACCGTAGTAATCTGTCTTCCTTACACATGAATGAAGGCAAAGTCAAACACACTGGTGTCAAAAACGAGCTGTACTGGAAGGTGAAGGTCTGCACAGGGCCAGCCTATGCTATGCCTAAGGGCCGCTTGCTATGTTACCTTAAGTAGTTCTTCAGCTTAGAAAGCCAGAGGTCATGACTTCCATGAAATATAGGTACTCTAAACTTGGAGACATCGAGCCAGAAAGATAAAGTGCTCATGAAACCCTCTGTATAAAAGCACAGGAAAAACCCATTTGCAAAACCTCTATTGCAGACCAGAAAAGAGCCATGATATGCATATCCATACATACAGAAATATATATGTATATGTATTTTTCAGGGAAAAAATAGAAACAAAACTAGAAAGCCAACTTAAATAGCAAATGTATGTTTTCAAACAGGTAGTTACTTTTTTGGGGTTTTAGGGTTTTGTGGATTTTTTAAATGCAGAAAGGATTTTTCAGCTATGCCTGCCATTCCTTCCACTTTCTGTTACTGTCTTTGTTTATCAAATATTTCTCCTCCTCCTGCCCCCTACCCCCTTGAAGATCAATGCATGGCTTATGGTTTGGGATGTTCCGATGACCAGCAGCTGTATGAACTGACAAAGCCCCCATTTAGTTCACACTCAGGGCACAGGAACTGCGCTTCCCGCAGCCCTGGGGTGTCAGCTTGAACCCCAGAAGGTATGAAGGAGATTGAGGAGTCCTATGGAAATAGTGTATTGTAAGAAGAAGTAAGAAGAAGACAGCCTGGCCATAACTGATGCGGCTTGCTTAGGTCAACCTAATGAAAACATTATTTCCTCGAATGACGAGGCACCTGTGTAATGACACGGGACTGGAATAAAGCAGCAACAACATAAACCAGCAACAGATTAAATTGTGCTCAAGGCAGTTCATTTGCCACTGGTCCTTTTTCTTTCTCTCTGAACTTTGGTTCACAGGCTGCATTTCCCACCCCCTGCCCCTTTCTCCAAGCTCTACGCGTGTACAAGTTTACTACTTGCTTCATCCAGACGATCAACATAAAGCTTTTCCAACTTGAGAGTTATTTAAGTAAAACCACAAACAGAAGGAGGATGTTCTGCTGGTTGTTTCCGCCAGCGCAATACGAACAAGCCAACTTCTCCACTTCGCCCCTTCTAAAATATTTTCCCCAATCACCCCAATCTCTGTGTATCTGTCTTTTTGAAGGTCAAGGATGTCTCACAAAATAAAGTTTACATGCTTTACTTCTAAAGTCTACTTGAGAACAGAAGCTGCAACGTATAAAGCTATTTTACAGAAATATATAAACCGACAATAATGCTCCACCTGCTCAAGTGAATATTAAGTAAAATATTACACAGAGATAATCAGAGCAAGAAAGCTCAGGAGTTAAATATTTATTGTGTTTAAACTCCAGCTAAGAAACAAAGCGTCTGTGTCAGAAAATAAAACACCGTCTCATCGGCTGGGACGTGTCCTGAGCACAATCATTTCTGGCTGACAGGAGGAGTAAGTTGTTTTATTTGCTGCAGTTTACGGTTCCCCAGCACAGGTTTCACGCCAAAACCAAACAGCAGAGCCCTGGCCAGCAGCGACCTTCAAATGCACAGCGTGTTTTCACATTCTTCACATACCCGCACCTCCTTACGACCGTTTCCAGCGAGTATTGGTGCACGAGCACAAGTTCAGCCCCGGGAGCCAGCCAGATGTCACGGCGAGGGACATCTGCTTTTAAAGGCTATCTCAAGATGCGCGTGCTCACGCGCCCAAACCCGCCAGCTGAAAATCATCCTCCACCGCGGCAAGGGTTCCTTTGGGCTCCTCCAACTCAACATTTGCCTGCAGGGGTCAGAAAGGGAAGACAGAAAGGATTAACGAGGACTGAGCCTCAACAAACCTTATTTCTTACAAAACACGTCTGCATATTGGAACATGTACACCAGGGCAGGGGGGCTGGAACTAGATGATCTTCAAGGTCCCTTCCAACCCAAACCATTCTGTGATTCTATGATTAATTCTGTCATTTGCATTTTTGTATAACACCTACATCACAAGGCTTGAAGCCTATGTGTAATGGGAGCTCTGCTTGTGAAGGGACGGCCCCGCATCTCACCTGCCTGAGCCCACCAAGCGCCACACGAGGCAAGCTTGCAGATGCCAGGCCAAGCTGATGGGCGAGCAGGCCTTGGAGGTTATCAGCTGCCTGGCTTCAGCGGAGGGAGAAGATCCACAGGAGCCACTCATGTAAGCACAAAAAGAGGCTGAAGTCCAGGCTTCTGGGAAAAAAAAACATTACAATTCCCACGTGTGGCAAGCCCTGCTCCGGTGTGTGGCTCCTGTGGGAAAGGGCGACGAAGTGCAGGGAGCTCAGCTTGGCAGCCGGAGTAGCTCAGGCTTCAGTTAATGCTCCTTCTTGGCTACAAAACCTGAGGTTTGCACACTCCTTCACGCTCCGGTGCAGGGCTGTGTTTAGGCAGGGCGAGAGCTAGAGCCAACACACAGGTTAACGCACTGGGGACGACCAGCCCTGGGAATGTTTTTAATAAAAGGCTTGTCGGAGGTGGATAAGATCAGCGTGGCCAACATACACCCCGTTGAAGTATTCCACAACAAGGTACGTCAGTAAACTGCATCTTCATTTGGGATAAAAGCCAATCCAGGGATTAAAAGAACAACTTGTCAAGGCCCTTCATCATAGATCAGCCGCATTGTCTCTGGAAATGGGTGGAAACAATTCCACCCTCCGCACTGCCATGGGGTGATTCACTGAGCTGCGCTGCACAGGAAAACAAATAGGCCTGGCTCCTGAATAACAAACCTTCCACTGCAAACTCCCAGTTATAGGAAACAGAAAACAGACATGAAAAACAGGCTAAAGATGCCTCTCCTTGGTAAAACTGTGCTAATAAGTAGAAAATAAGCATTGTTTGGCCATGTCTATGTTATCAGGAACCACCATTAATCAAATTGTACACTGAGCATATATCCAGTTGGCTACACAAAAGATCTGCTGAGTACTGGCACTGTTTTCTCTGCTGGTGAGCACTATTCTGCCACAGTGCATGGACTCAAGCAAGCTTTAGAGACAGGACACTGAGTCGTTCTTGGAAATGGAGCTTCCCTATCCCATTCCTGAACAGCACAAGCTGGTCAAGTCATCAATCCTGACCTGGTGCTTCCCCAGCCCATCCCACTGCCGTGCTTATGACATCCCACAAATCCAACCACCCATCGTGGAGACCTCACTTTCTCATATCCCTGATCTTCCCTGGCTCCAGCCTACCTTCATTGCCACCCTCCATCGCCTCACGCAGCACTGCAGGTGAAGAGGGATCCCTGCTACAGGATGCAGGAGCATCAGCCCCACACAGGAGCATGTTCATCCTTGCAAGTTGTCCTCTCCTCACCAATGTTCAAGCACCTGCGAGGATGCTTGAGATTGCTTCCTTTCTCCTACCCTACACAACATCAGTGGTCTGTCTTGTCAGATGGGCTCATGAACATGTCCAGGGCTATTTGAATGGTCTAAGTTTATCCTCTCTTTTGTTTTCTTATATTTTAAGATGCAAACCTCCCAGACTCAGCTACATCCAGCAGTGTTAAAAGTGATATGTAGGCATTTATCTTTGGGAAGGTATCTTTTACTAAGCACCCTAGTAGTGAAATTTCTAGCTCTTATATAGAGATGGGCCTGGAGAAGCTTTTGAGTACTACTTTGTGTAACAAACCGCTAAATTTTATTAAACATTATTATTTGAAGTGCTTAGCTTTATTTTTATGTAACATTATTGGACATCTACATATCGGTTCTTGAGAAAACTGATTTTCCAAAATCAGTGTCTAGAAATACCTAGAAACAACAAACTATTACTAGAGACAAAACATCCCTAAAACTTTCTCTATCTCAAAAATAACTACATGAAGTTCCTTCCTTATATTTTCTGCTGTGAAACAGTGGCAGAGCCTATTGCAACGTTGTTTAACCTCTGTGTGATAATACAAATTTTATATGATTACACCTCTTCGGTATTTCTGAGGCTTTAATCACTACCAGATTTGGAGATCACTCAGACAAAGAGATCTGAGTCTTTTAATCACTGCTATGAATTTGGAATCTGTAAAACACATGGAGACCCTAAAATGAAGGATGATGGCACTTGCAGAACACACAGACAAGTGCATTCCCCCATCAGACCAGGCAGACCAACGCCGGCCGACTCCAGCTTCTGCCTGGAGCAACACGCCAGCACCTCAAATCCTAACCAGGCTCCCGCCATACTATCTTTTTATCACTTTTATGGTACCTGAGTCTTTTTGTTACAAGAATCAGTAAGGATGATGGCCCTTACCTCTTTCAAACTTTATGATATCAACCAAGGAAACAGAACTAGAGCCTCTAGAATGAGTTAGTGAGTCGTAGCTGCCACCAAAGAGCCCAGAACAATCACCGCTGCTCAGTGGCTAGGATCTGTGCTCAACAAAACTCTATAGCACCTTCAAAAACAAGTGACAAGCCTGAATTTTGATATATAGTTGGGTCACTGTTTAGATATTTTTTTTTTTTTCCCCCACAGGGCAAAGGCATCACGGCAGCATAGATATACTCTGAAGCGAGAAACAGTTAGGAGCTAAGAAATTAACAATTCGTTACGATAGGTGAGAATTATATATTACTTATTATTATTGTACTTCAAGAGAGGTAAACATTTTAGTTTCTCTTCCTATTTGATCCCCCATTCACTGTACGCATTTTGAAGTTATTTAATATTACAGTGACATCTAAAGAGAAATCATACAACGGATTGATTTGAAAGAGCAATTTTGATCTCTGCTGCCGGCAATAGCAGCCGGCAGTGCCTGGAGTGTCTGGGTGCGGGCTCTTGGCAGCGGTGACAGTGCCTGACACCCAGGGTTCTCGTGCCAGTGGCAAGGATTTTGTGCACTTTAAACCAGACTGGGTGCTCCTTGGCTCCAAAGCTCAGCGCTGGCCCTGGCTGGCTGGCACACGCTGCTTTTGGGTAAAAAGGGCAACAGGTGGCCACGCTGGCCCCAAGGTCACGGAGGAGCCCAGCCCTGCCTCCCCGGCTGCCAGGCACCTCGGTGGCCTGGGGACAAAAACTGCATTTGCATTCCCATCCCACCTGCGAGTGGGTACCGCTGCGATTACATTTCCCATTATATGAGGCTTTGCTGACAGAACTTCAAAAAAACCACACATTTCGGGCAAATTTATTTTTTTTTAAACTCTTATTTGCCTGAAATGACTGTGGAGAATGAGGACCCAGGGGTATTAATGTGTAGTGCTGAGTACATTTAAAAAAAAAAAAAGCAAGATTAAAATAGACTTGCAGCTGAAATTACTGAGGGTTGAAACATATGATTTGGCACAAATCCTTGAGGAATGCAGCAGATATCAGTTTGGCTCCACCGAGTTAATGACAAGCTGAAAATTATCTAATGAGCGCAGACAAGGAAGTTTTTGCTTACTCGTTTTTGGGCTTAGGTTATTAAATGCACACCTACAAGGTTAATACAGGTGCTGCTCTTCTCACTAAACCCACCATGCCTTAGAGTGAAACCACAAACTTGCACAATTGCTTAGCCAAGCTCAAATGCAGTAAACTATTCAGCATCCTATACTTCCCCTGCAGGTTTTGATGTTAAAGAAAAAGCTAACAAATTGTAAATGGAGTAATCTTTCCCCAGAAAGTGAGATAATATTCCTCCCCCCACCACCATGGCAACTGCTTATCCCCCGTAATGGCCCAGCTCTGCCATCAGCCGGCATGATCCCTGTGTTCTGCACCCCCTTTGGAAAGAAAGCGATGTTATACCAGGTGCATCCTGTAGCAAATCCCTCTTACTAAGCACAGACTCATCTTGAACCGTCGGTGGCAACTGCTGAAGCTGAAAAATTAGCTTTGTGAAAATACAAGTTCTTTCATATTCCTTCTATACACTCCATATTCTCTTTTTGCCTTCAAAGGCTCATCAAATGCAACTTCCTCCCGACTGTTATCTACCCCACTAAGCACAGAAAAAAACCTTTCAAAGCCCAGGCTATAAACCCTGGAGCAGCCGCAGTCCCAAAGTATGCTGATTTATCAGAGATCTTGCTTTCACAGGGACGAAAGGACCTTTATCAGGTTCCCAGAAAGCAGTGGAGGGCACGTCTTCATGGCTTTGCCCCGTGCAGAAGGAATTTTCCCTCCCTTGAGAAGGTCTGAGCTTGCCTAGAACGCCACGAGAACCCGTCAGCATCCAGCAGCAGCATCCAGATATTCAGAACACAAAGTAAGAGCTACATCATCCTAAACTTTGGGAAAAATCTACCCAACTAAAGCGTGGCAACAGAGGTTTCCTGAGATTTGTTGTCACCTACTGTGGCACAGGGTGGCCAACTATGAGGACATTTCTGACAGCTTAATATGATAAGAATTGTGAAATGGAAAGACAAAAGCGGGTGGAATGCAGAGATCATCTTCAACCTTTTTCAAGCAGTCCAACCAGGCCATATACACTAATGGTCTCCTCCTTATCACTATAGTAACTAATAAGCCAGCACTGAATTTTTGGCCATCCTACAGCATGATTATGTACAGAAGGAGCCTCATTCACCTTCTTTGGGAGTTGATGAAAATCTTTCCCCTAGCTTCAACAGAGCCTAGATGAGGATATTAATAATTCACAGAGGGTGCACTGGACTGCCTGGAAGATCTATTGCTGCTCAGTGAGTTTTTATCTACAGTAAGACGGCGCTGAATTTCCACACTTTTGCCTACCCTTGGTATGATCAGATTTTAAATGCCCATGTAGCTTAAGAATGTGTATGTCTTAAACTGCAAGTTCTCCAGCAGCTAAAAAACTCCCTTCAGCATCCATAAAGGATTCCCACAGAGTTTTACCAAAGCAAATGGGTTGCACCGAAGTGTCTCTGACAATTTAAAAAATTCAACATTGAAAAAATTCAAAATGAAAGAAAAATAACTGATATTAAAAATAAACTCTCAAGAAAGAACCATTACTAAGCTTTTCCACTGATAGAGCTTTGGCAGAGCAGCAGCACCCTCCTGGCAAGCAGGGACTTCTCTGCAGGACATGCAAATACAAAAAGGCCTCTTCCCCAGATTGCAATCGTGTAGATCCTCTGATTAGAAGAGGAAAGATGAAATCTTGGGAAGCAGAACGCTAGGTATGGGGTTTTTTGGAGGGAAGGTTCTGTTTTTCGTTCATTTGAGACCACAACTGTAAAAGTTAATAGTTCACTATCCTTAAGAAATAAAAATGTAAAACAAATTCAAAGTGAAAAATCAAAAATACTGTTTCAAATTTCTAGGCAGCTATTTGTACCTTTCAGAACTCCAGTTTTAAGACAGATGTAAAATTCTTTACAAACGACCCCCAAGGCCCAACCGAAACAAGTTAACTTCTGGTGAGGAAAGACTCTCAGGTTAGTCTTAACTCTCTCAGCCCTACATTCAGGACAAGATTCCCCTGCCTTTCCACATGGTAAGGTCTGGTAAAAAGAAAGCCATCTCCAATTTGCTTAATAGTTTCTCTTTGAACCAGCAACTCCAACTCTAATTTAAAAAAAAAAAAAGTTAATTCTTCTTCCTCGAACACCCTCAAGGTAGACTTGATCCTTCTTTCAGTAACTTTCTGGCACAGAAGTGTTCCAGCTTCTCAGTTAGGGAAAGTGTAAGGGTTTTTTTTTTATTAAACCCTTGTATTAGGATCCTTGTTTTTTCTTGCAAAGTGGGAAAAGAGCCAAGAGTGAGAAGACGCGGTCAGTGGGGAGAACCAGGGGGGATCTGCAGCCCTGTTAAATTCCCCTTTCTTCCCCAGGAGCCGCATTTCTGTCCTGCTTCCTTCCACGCAGAAAAAACTGATTCTTTTCCAAAGCAAGCAAACAAATGGGTTTTATTTCAATCCTTTGGGTCATAGAAAAGCACTTGCTTGGCATAGATTAGTCACGATTAGTAATTCTCTTTCCTGTTTGCAAGTATTAGAAATAAGTCTAGAACTTGTACCCTGTATTTCAGGCTGGTTATGAAATGTTCATTTTCAATATGATGCTATCTTGTAGACTTTCATTTTCCTTTATCTGTTTTATCCATACACAGTCTGTGTGCACAGATTTGAAGCAGACTGATTCAGAGAACTACGTGCATTTAATAACATTAGACTTGCTACAGGTTTCACAAGCGACAAGAATACTTGGGTTGAGTGGAAAGGGAAAAAAAAGCATTCAACCAATATTCAGGTTTGTCAAGGGACTGACAAAGTGGCAAATAGTCTCGTTTATATGTACAGCCCCTGAAAGTACATAGTGCGGATGAAATTCAGAAAGATTATGGAGAGATGTTTAATCCAAAGATCTCTGCACAACCGAGAAGCATGAAATCGGTATCTTACCCTGACTGAATGGGCTTGCAAATAAGTACGGGATGTAGTGATTGCACATCTTATCAGTATTTTATCATCATAACTAAAGTGCCAGGCATCTAATGGTATATCCATCCTAAATTTCCTCAGGCTACTTGTCTTGATAATACCCAGAGCTCTTTCCAGGTAAAGTCAATAGCAACAGTAAAATGTTTGGATTGTGGCTAGAAAGGAGATATTGTCAGGATAAACCCATTACTTGATGAAAATTTGTTTTAACGTCTTAATCATGGCTTCCTAACTTGTTTTTTGTCCCAGCAAGGGCCTGTACATTGAAGTCTGCATGCTGTTGTCACACCACAACTGCATTTTCCAGGAGGAGCCCTTTCCTCCGCTGTGACCCCAGCATGGTTATTCTACATCTCCCATACCAGGACAACAGGCCAGTCTTGGCAACCTGGTCTGGTGGGAGGTGTCCCTGCCCAGGGCAGGGGGGTTGGAACGAGATGTTCTTTAAGGTCCCTTCCAACCCAAACCATTCTGTGATTCTATGATTTATTCTATAGCACTAGGAATGATCAGTCTTACACAGGTTGCATATCACATTGGTAAATTGTGGCCCAAGTTCAAAGATGCAGTGTTTAAAGCAACATTTATCTGAGAACTATGGTACGTAAGCCTCCATATACTCCTCTCCTCTCTCTGCAGCAGGGTCCCCCAGAGAGCTACTATCACATCTGGACTGGGAATCGCTCCCAGTTTGGCTCTCGGGAGCATGGCCACAAGCCAGGAGACATAAATCAGACATGAAAACCTTCATGAGCAGCTGCTGGGTTAAGCAAGGTTATAAGGAAAGAAAACCAAGGACCTTTCCGCAAGCTAGGGGGAAGAAAAAAAATCATCAGTCTCGTGACAAAGCCTCCGGCCTTGGCTGCAAAACCCCGAGTCGGTGATGCCTTCCAGAGCCTTCCCATTTATTTCACCCAGGTCCTGCTCACCTGTATCTTCACATGGTGCAGCGAAATAAGGGGAGCACAGATAGAAACTGAGTAAAAAACACCGAAATGAACAAGCGCTACAGAGACATCTCTTCGCCAGCGCTCTCAGTGGTAGGAGACAATTAGACGACTGGCAAGATTAGCCCAGAGCTGACACTCTACTTAAATAGACAAATGAGTCCAGATGGCTTTGAACAGCTGATTATCCAGCGTGGTTGCGTAGAACGAGGGTGACCTGAGGATCACAACGGACACTGCTCTCTCTCTGCAGTCACTAGGAGCTGGAGAGGCTCGGCCTTCGGTGGCCATTTATCTCCTTGTGACAGCAGAACAGGGCACGGTGACGGTCCTCAGAGACTCCCCGTGCCCCAGACCGGGCTTCAGCTTTATTCCCCTCGAATACAGCAGATCCAAGACTCCTCACAGCAGGCTGAGCAGGACTCGGTGTGGAGCACCTGCGAGGGAACGGCAGCAGATGAGCAATGGCCAAAGACTTGCCTTCACTTTGGATTCCACTGCACGACCATGGAGAGCCGTTCGTCGTCATCTGGGACCACGAGCGGATGGGAAGTTGGTTAGTGCCATCCCTACCATCAGGCAGGAAGGGAAAAGCGGAGGTGTCTCCAACGCCAGGGAATTCTTCCAACATGAACACAGGTGGACATAGCGATAGGAACTCCATCAGAGATTTAGCCCCCAGCTCTAAGACCACCGCGTCCAAAGACAGCTCTCTCTGGTAAAAGGCAAAGAAATCTACTCTGCGGTCAGTTCAAGGATTTTATATGTTAATAAGCTGGGAAGGGGAAAAGTGCTTAGGGTTAATTTGTTTCCAGGCGGGCTATTCCCTCCCTGGCTGGAGAGAGGAACTTAGTGCTGAAAGGTTTGTGTATAAAGCTGACACCTCTCCAGAACAGATGGAGTTCTGAATTCACCACCTCCCTCTGCAGTGGTGTTCCATAGCTTTGCCACTTTACAGCTGTGCTGCTGGGAAGCCCTGTCTGATACAGTGAGGGCTTGAGGCACGCATTCATCCCGTCTCCCTGTGAAAGTCCAAGAAAAATAGTATTTGTTCAGGTTTATACACGCACTGGCGTGTTTGTTCAAGGACATGTCAAAGACGCAAGGAGTCCTGAGCTGTCCTCTGCGGTACAAAGATACCCTAATACTGCAGCTGCCTTTAAGGAGGAACTTCTTCGGCTTCGGAGAGCTCTCCTGGTGCAAGGCAGGGGCCTGAGGTCTGACTGGATTAAGTTGTGCCACAGCAACCCTGATTCCAAACTGCCCTGACCAGGCTTCAAGCACCCGGATAAACTCCGCTGATTTACACGCCTGTGGGAGGAAGGGAGAAGGCTTCCAGTGCCATCGGAGGAGGACGAACAGAGTAAGAAGCAAAAGGCTCCTGTGCATTGCAGTAAGCTCAGAAAAGTTTGGACAAACCTGAGAAATTAATGCACAGGCTCTGTGTCTTAAAGTATTGATCGCAGTTCTTAAACAGGAACAGAAATAACACCCAGTGCAGAAATCTGGGAGATGGGGCAGTACCTGACCTTTGCACCAATCTCAGCTCTAGAACTCGGTCGCTGACTTAACTGGTTATTTGTTTTAAATATGTAGTTTGGCCAGTGGTCAGACAGCAGCAGAGAAATAGCCCGGCTTTTCCCGCAGCCCCCCCCAGCCTGTGAGCACAAACCAGCCGGCTGTCCAGCCCGCACCCGCCTTTCCAAGCAGAGCAGAGGGTTTTTCACTGCCCTTACTCCCAGGTGCTATGTTGGGTCAGTGATCACAAATGGCATTTCTACACCTGCTCCAGTCTCCCTCTCTTGGCAAGTACTCACAGAATCATAGAATGGTTAGAGTTGAAGGGATGTTAACGATCACCCAGTTCCAACCCCACTGCCCTGGGCAGGGACACCTCCCACCAGACCAGGTTGCTCCAAGCCCCATCCAGCCTGGCCTTGGACACCTCCAGGGATGGGGCAGCCTGGGCCAGGGTCTCACCACCCTCACAGCAAAGAAGTTCTTCCTTATATCTAGTCTAAATCCACCTTCTTTTAGTTTAAAGCCATTATCCCTCTCCCTGTCATTCGTCTCCCTATCTCTCCTGGAGCCCCTTTAGGGACTGGAAGGGGCTCTAAGGTCTCCCCGGAGCCTTCTCTTCTCCAGGCTGAACTCCCCCTACTCTCTCAGCCTGTCCTCACAGCAGAGGGGCTCCAGCCCTCTGACCATCTTCATGGCCTCCTCTGAACCTGCTCCAACAGGTCCCTGTCCTTCTGATGTTGGTGGCCCCAGACCTGGAGGCAACACTGCAGGAGGGGTTCTCACCAGAGCAGAGTACTGAGGGTGCATTCAATCCCCTCATCCAGGTTGTTGATAAAGATATTAAAGAGAACTGGCCCCAAAACTGAGCCCTGGCCAGAAGCCACCTGCTTCCAATGTGTGGTGCAATGGATCACCAGCTTCTTACGCATGTGATGCGGTAAGAGAGAAGAGGAACCCCTTCTGTGTCAGCACAAGTGTCTGGTGTGTTAAGAAACTTCCTGGGGGCCGTGCAGCCAGACAACTGTGATCAACGGGAGCCTGCAAATCCTGGTGGCTTCAAACTGAAAGGAGACGATTTTCAGCTGTAATTTCACTCCTTGTATGCATTGGTTCTCTGATGTCTCCTTCCTACCCCAACCACTGTGCAGAGAGAAACTGAGAAGATACCAGCTACATCAGCTACACAGGGGAAGTTCTGGCACAGAGTCCTTGCAGGGCTTGTGTGGGGAATGGAGAGCTAGAATGGAGCTCCTGTCACTCCAATAAAGGCTCTCTGAGATCTTACTTTTCAGGTAACGTCACATCAGACCAAAGCCCTACAGTATGGTAAACATCTTCTGCAGAGATTTCGCTGATCTCCTTTTGCTGCTTTGAAAAAGGATACAATCTGCCTATAACCTGAAGTGGAATCATTCAGATACACTCACTCCCCATCAAAGCAGAGAGGAACAAGAGCTTAAAAGCCTCCAGTCTGGCAGAAAGACAGTTTCCCCCAGTGCAGTTACTGCCTGCAGGTACAGCATTCTTCCCACCACCATCTCCTCCGAGCCGAGGACAGGAGGTGGTGGGGCTATAAACAAGCCGCGGACAACTTTACAGGGTGCCCGGAGGGCAAGCTGGCGTGTGACTGAGGAGAGGTTGGTATAACTGCGCCAGCCTTTCAAGAACTCCCTTTGAAGTTGAACATATCTCATTTCCAATCATTAAAGAAAACAGACAATTCCTGTTTCCCTATAGAGAAGAGGCCAATCGTCTCCTAGTGCTCTGGTCAATGTCTTTTTTTCTTTCACAACCACATTTCCTCATTTCCTTCCAGACCTACAGCTACCACAGAACCAACCACAAAGACACATCTTTGATTACATCAAAAGCACGTCTCCTTCAACAATGCAGATCTTTCCTCGTATTTCACGGCGCTATCATCACTGGAAGAAAAGTCACAGTTTCAGACTCAGCCCCCCCCCTGCCTCGAGGTCAACTTTTCTGCTGACACACACCCAGACCAGACCAGGACTGCTCCCAACTAAGTCACAGTGATGCTGACTCCTTCGGGTTGCTGAAACTGCCCTGGGATTTAGCCCGCAATGGCATTGCCCAGCCATCTCAAATCTCAGAGCAGCGTTATCTCCGTGTCACGGATTGAGAAAGAAGGGCAAAGAGAAGTGGACTGATTTGCCCACACAGCAAAACCAATGCCAGGAATAAGAGCAAAACCCCAAAACGTTTCTGCCTCTCTGCTTACTGCTGAGACTTCAATGAAAAGTGGCAAGATGAAAGTATATATTTGTTCTCTGTTGCCGTAGTGCCTACTCACTAGAGAGTAAGCCTGAAAACCCAAGGATCTTTACTTCTATTTCAAATTGAAAAGGTCAGATCCGTGTTGCAAAACTTCCCTGATGTAATTCAGGGAAAGGTGGCAAAAGACACAATCCCGTACCAACGCAGTTTGGCAAGGGTCCCTGGTGTCAACGCGACGACGCTCGAAAGAGCTTATTTCACCCAGAAAAATAAGGAGTCTTGCCATGTCCGTGCTGGTTAGTAAGTGCTCTGGCAAAGCACTCTTTCCCCAGACTTGGCTGTGCTGCTCCGCTCGGGATGGGCTGCTGCAGCTGATATTTTCGTAACTCCCTTTAGTGCTAAAGTCACTTCTTGAGTATTAGCTAAAAAAAGAAAAACAACTAACCCACCTACCCATTCTCTGTACATTCTCTTTTGCACATTTTCCAATATCAAGGATTTTTCTTACAGAACACAAAAAGCGATAAAACATTTTTCAAAGCAGGATAATGCCAGACCTCCAGTTTACTCCATAATTGTGAGCTTTGGCCTTTTTCATTGTATAAAATGTATTTGATTTCTAAGATTATTGCAATAGGAGGCAAAAACTACTCTTCCTGTTGCAACCATAGCACATAGTTTCTTACTCTCTTGTTGCTCACAGCTCAGCAAACTCCCGAATTTCTTTTCTTGCAGACATCCTTGGAAATGATGTAGAAACAACTTGAATCACGCTGTCGACTCAGCATCAAAGCTAGCGGGTCTCAGGTTCAAGTGCACAGCGAAGTCATGAACTTAACCCTGGGGCTTTTCCTACTGACTGATACATCAGATTGAGACCTTTGCATGTCTAAAATGATACTGGGACCTTTGTGCCCTCCCTAACCTCCCAGGATTCCTACAGTATAATTGGAGGCAGAGCACAAATCATGCCCATTCACCTCTGTACGGTGATTGCAACAAAAGGAAGCAAAAAAGATTCCCTCTGACTGTTAAGAAAGAAGTCTACAATAGCCATACTCGGCCAAAAACTACTGGTAGGACAGGAGTTTGCGCTGTGGGGAATTTTGGCTACTTTAAGTAGAATTATGTGTTGAAGGTGATGTTTTAGCTGATCTTTCTCCATCAAAAAAGAAACCCCTCCATAGCAATAAAACATCTGAAGGAGTGAAGCTAAGGCTGAACGTGGAGTGGTTAATGTCATCAGCGATGAGCTAATATGTGACTCGGCTCTGACTTACCTCGGACCCTCTCCCAAAGCTCTGCTGTGTCCTCTCCCTCTCGAAGCTCCCCAGCAGCTTTGCCGGTCCCAGGATTAGCCCAAATTGGGTCAGAGTTTATCTGAGGAGGGGAGGGACCCTCTGTTCTGCTTTCTGTTTGCACACCACCGAGGAAGAGAGGATCGGGGGCTCCTTCGAGCTGTAGAAATAAGAACCAGTGTTAGGATCTGTCAGACACGCTGGCATAATTCCAGAAGAACTCTCAGGAGTTAATGATAATGGAGTGATGAGATGCAAATTTTGGAGCTCAGACTCAGATTCCCCCTCGTGACTACAAAACCCCAGGGTGACAGCACTGAGCTCCGGGAATTATCCTCTCTTCAAACTGATGAACAGAAATCTGCAGTTCCAGTGGTGACATGTAGTTTTTATCCTTTCATAAATTAATTTTTCTGGTATACTCGGGGGTGGGAGGTGTCTAAAATTGTGCTAAATTTTTTAATTTCTTTTTTTTAAGTGAATTTAAGCTCATTTGAACACCCTGAGATGTGTTGGAAACTTGTTCAAATTAGTCTCTTTCCAGGGTAAAGCCTCCACCCTACGCTGAGCCACTATGGAGAAACCTCTTGGTCAGCGTGAAGACCTTCTGGAGTTTCAGGAAGAGTAAATTACAGGAGGAGGCAGAGTTAAATGAGCAGCATCACTTTCCTTTAACGACCCACTAAAAATAATGCGGTGCTGCAAAAAGGCGCAGTGGAGACCACGTAAAGCCCAGGTGAAAACAGTAGTAAAAGAACTTCCAGATGCAAGGATTTGGGTAAAATCTTGGGTACCGCTTGTGTGAAAAGAGGTTCTCCAGACCTTTACGTAGCGTTCCCTGGACAACTGTCCCACCGCTGGAACAGGCTGGAGACATTATTAGGCTGCACACAGAAGAAACAGCAGAGATTATCACAGGAACAGCAGAATCCTGGGGGGAAAAAAAAAAACCAAACCAGGTCAGATTTGAGATGTACCTGAAAAATGTGGGGGGCAGGGTGGGCAGGAAAGAGGGAAGGAAGCCAAACGCAGCCCCACAGGATGTGAAGTAAATGTAAACTTAGTTTATTCACACAGCGCTGCTTCCCGAGCTGGTTTTCTCACAAGCAGAATAGGAGTCATGTTCAGTTAGATTTCTAAAAACATGACAACGTTTTAATGAAAAGAAGATCATGAGTTGAAAATCCATATCCTTCAGGAGATGGTAAAAAAAATATCTCCAAGTTACTGCAATGCAGCTCTTGGCAGGTCCTCACATACTTGACGGTCGCTGTTTACAAAAAAAAAATCTGCAAAGTAACAGCAGTAGTTACTTTGGGCAGAAATTTCACCCATTGAAGTGTGCACGGTGGGGACCTTGCTGCCATTGGAAAGCCAGCAATCGCCTTTGGAATGGGACACAGGTATGGCCAGATGGGAAAACAAAACAAAACAAACTCACAACAAAAAAAAAAACACCCCAAACCCCAAACAAATAATAAAATAAGATGTATCTTCTGAATGTCATTGGTAAGGCCATTTTGGTACAATCCATCAGGAGACATTTGTGGAAGTGCACAATAATCCCAGGATTATAAAAGAGATATCCCAAAGGAATTTTGGACATGAACTTATTTCAACTTTACTTCTTTACAGGAAGTGGCACCCTGGTGAAGGCAAGGCAGTGTCCCCACAGCCACTCGCTGAAAAGGACAGACACTATAGGGGAATCTATACAATAAAGCAGTCACCAACACAAGCAGGTGTAGATGCCCGTACCCCAGACCACTACAACTGTTCAATTACTACGGCTTTCTGGAAGGAACACCCATTGACTATCAGAGCCCAAGGCCTCGCAAGATCATCACTGAGCAAAACGGACACCAAAGGTGAGATTCTGAGCGGTGCAGTTAGAGGAGGGGGTAAATCCACACCCAGAAAAAGTCATGCATAAAGTGATTTCAAATCCTTTTATACTATTGTTTGTTTTAGTGACAGGAGCTCCCCTCCTGCCACCACCTGTCCAAAAAAAAAAAAAAAGGAAAAAGATTGGGAATTTTTCTGTTTTCACTGCAAGTGTGTAACATCTGCCCAGCACCATCGGGGTGTAGGGGCAGCAGCAACTCTCCTGGTCTAAGTCCTTACAGTGTGTAGGCACAGCCCCTGGTACTCAGCCCTGTGAGGCTGTGCTCACCACGCTGTCCCCTCCACAGCTTTTAATGATGAAGAAACAAGGGAGCTGAGCTCAACGAGTCTCAAAACAAATTAAGACAACTCAAATAAATTTATAGTCATAGAATGGTTTACATTGGAAGGGACCTTCAAGATCGTCCAGTCCCACCCCCTGCCCTGGGCAGGGACACCTCCCACCAGACCAGGTTGCTCAACACCCCATCCAACCTGTCCTTGAACCCCTCCAGGGATGGGGCAGCCACAGCTTCTCTGGGCACCCTGGGCCAGGCTCTCACCACCCTCACAGCAAAGAAGTTCTGCCTGAGATCTCACCTAAATCTCCTCTTTTTCAGTTTGAAGCCATTACCCCTTGTCCTATCACTATGTGCCCTTGTAAAAAGTCCCCCTCCAGCTTTCTTGTAGGCCCCCTCTAGATACTGCAAAGCTGCTATAAAATGTAATTTTAAGGTACTTTTTAACATATTACCATCCAACTAATCTGCTGTAATTTCAGGGTACGGGCATCCTGCTCTTGCAGACAATATATAGCTTACAGGGAGCAATCCTGCTGCCTGCAGTCAGGTTACTTTTATCGATAAGGGTTTCTGGATCCTGCCCTTAAACGTAAAACAATTCAAGCCACGGGCAGAGTTGACGGAAAAGTGAAGTAGGGACAGTACATTTTGCTCCTTCATTTCACGTGGCTTGCCATGACGTGACTTTTCTTGCCACAAGCCCACATTGTTATTGCTTACAAAGAAGGTGTATAATAATATACAGTTCGATAAACAAGAATTTTTAAAGATTACTCTCCATTTTACAAGAAAGAGTCTCCCTACCCACTGCCTACAGAAATTTATGTAAATATCAGTCACCAGCTATTTTTAGGCAGAACTTATCACTTTGTTAAACTCTTACTGAGTCATATATATATACACGCACATGTATATAGCTGCTATATATATAAAAATCAGACTGATGTTTCTGTAGCATCCATTAGCACTCTCCAGAAATCCCAGATTCACTAAGGCCAAGCGCTGTTTTTCCTACAGCACTCCTTCCTAAGGAGAAGTAATTTCAAATGGTAAAGCTGAACTGGGGATTATCTTTATAGAGCAAGATCTTGGCTGCATGACAGAAAAATTAAAGGAGCCTGCTGATCAGCTGAAATACTCCAGCTCCAAGTATGTTTGGATGACAGCCAAAGTCCTGGAATTGTTTTGCCATGAAATCTGCTTTTAGACAGGAAGAACGGGAAAGTTTTCAGTCTGGAAGAGGCTCCGTGATGAAAAGCTTGGAAATCAAGCCCATTATTCACATCCAATCAAGCCTGCCCCTCCCTGCTCCTCGCTCCCCTCTCCATCCCCAGCACGGGCATGCCCACGCATACAAGTGCGCCCCACGCACCGCGCTCACTCCGTGCCTCTTACATGCTTTTGGACTTTATGTTCGATAAAGTCGCTCAATATTTAATTCAAAATTATGCCGCTGATTTGCATCTGAGCGAGCTACGCTTGATTCACATAATACAGGTCATACAGATGACTGTCCTTTAAAAATGAGTTATTTGCCAGCATTAGATGTGATTCAAACCTCCTGGTGGGAAGAGGTGGGTGGAAAAATGATGTTCTGAAGGAGGAGTTGGGTGGGGAAAGAGGACCAGGCAGGCAGACCCTCCAAATCTCAGGTCATGCCAGCAGTGAGGGGATGGGATTTATGGACTGCAGGTTGGCCGATTTTCCCTATATATATATATATCTGTATGCATGCATATATATATGCAGATAGATAGATATAAAGACAAAGTAAGTTCAGGTGTTACAAAGAGGCTCCACCTGCTTTTTCCTCCATCTGCCCTGATCTGCAGTGGCATTTCAGACATCACGTAGTCTTTATCTGACATGGGGGTCTCTGTGCGGTCGGTAGAGCACAGATTTGTAGTTAAAAGCAGAACTGTACTGCGGTGGTGGCTGCAGTACCGGGAGCTCTCCTGGGCTGCTGGGCGTGAATTACTGCAGCCCGTGAAGTCAGCGAGCACACGGGCCAGGGTCTAATCCTGGAAATCCCGGGCAATGAAGAAGCGGAGCCTGCACAGCTGTGAAACGCTGCCTGAGGCAGGGTATTTGGCCAGCTTTGCTTCACCTGGGACACCCAAGGAGACCCCTCCATCCCTACCCAGGCCTGTGTGTAGCCGGGCATCCCACCTCTGCCCCCAGCAAGGACTGGAAGCGGTGGAGAAGCAGCCCCAGCGGTTGCGAGAACACCTGCCCTGCACCCATCCCATCTTTGCTCCCATACAGAGTGTTCAAAAGGCTTTTCATGACACCAGCTCGTCACCACCCTTGATACGAGACCGTATAGATACGGTTGTGGTTTCACAACAATAAATCTCATTTCACAACTCCCGCTATTGAACCAAAAATCACCTTGTGTCAGGTGTCGGCAGCCGAAGGTTTGCCAAGTCAAATTTCTGTACGAAGCCGTGACAAGTTCAGACTGCAGTGGCAGGCTCTGGGCTGGCCCAGGTACTGTCCCCTCCTCTCTCAGGCCGGCATGGGGACACAGGGATGCCATCAGTTCCCTATCAGCCGCTCTGGTGCGTTGGGTGGGAAAGCAGCCGCGCGTCCTCAGCTGATCCTTGCCCTGCTATTCCTGGCACAGCGGCCTTAGTCGGAGTGCGTCCCTTCCCGATATCGCCGTGGAAAGCCATGGGCACCACCACCGGGCGCTGCCACTGGGGCTCTGATGCCGCTCTCTGATTTGAACCCAAGTCTGATCAAGCCTGTCTCACACCCGGCCTTGCCCTCTCTCCCTTTCTCCCTCCCACAGAACCGCCGACAGCTTAAACTGGATCTTAACTCTGCATCTCAACCTCCCCGCAAGTGCTGTGATACCCATATGTTCTAGAAAATTCATTAAAACGCCATTAAAAGATTTATTAGGGCGATTTACATGATTGAAATACAGCTTTTAGACTGACAGGTGTAGAGAAAATAATTTCAAATTAACACACAGAGATCGTTTGCCTCCGAGTTATTTCTGTTCCAAGCTTGGGAGGGCACAACAATTGTCATACACAGGTATGGCAGGGGTTTTAGTCACCAAAGGGTAAGCATGACTGAGATACATTTAGGCATCGCTTTGAAGCCTTTTGTCTGCGCTACGTCTATACTTAGCAACCTATAGGCAATTTTGTAATTACAGTTCTACCCAGCTGTCTCCAGGATCACTCGCGGGTGCTACAGAAATGCTGAAGGGGTCACACAGCCCCTCATGCCTTGGAGAACCGAGGAGAGCGAGCTCATTATGACCCCAAACGTAATTAATTCACAGCTACTGAGCATTTCCTTGGCAAGCCATGGGAGGCAAAGTCTACCTGCCTTGGCCCACAGAAGCTGTTTACAGCCATCAGCTGCTTGATCTCACCTTGTCCCTTCAGCCATCAGGAGGAAGAGAGCCTGCAGAAAGGAAGAGACAGCTCCTGTAGCTCTGAAAGAGGCTTACAGAGTTGCACGAGGAACAAGTTACATCTCCGTGACCTGAAGCCCCTCAATGATCCTTCCCCTGCTGCCCAGGCAGGGTACTCTTACCTACAGCCAGCCCTGATCCCACGGAGGACATCTTACAGGCTTTGAGGAGACTTCTTCACAGATCCCAACAAGCACACTTCTCATTCAGCTATGTTTTAGTCTAGCAGAGCTCAGCTGGCACGGGATGCCTGGCTCTTCTCATCCACACTGCAGTAAGGTGGCACAGATTTATCAATCGATGGCATTGATCAACTAATGGAAGACAAAACGAGGCATGGACCACTTCCAGAGACATGAACTTTCACATCTTGGGCATGTTATTATAACATTCTCAGAGCAGTAGGGGAAACTGCTTCTATTCCTGACCTAATGCTGCCATGAAACCTCTTTTACATTGTCCTGAAATCTGTTTGCTTTAAAGGGAATTTTTTCTGTTGCAAGAATAATACTAAATTTCTGAAGACGACCACATACTACAACTTTTAGGTTACACGGGCTGATACGCTTTTATGTTCTGTTGCATACCTGCTAGGAATATTTTGTTTATGAATTTATTCTACTGCTTAATGACTTTTTTCTGATCCTGAATATCATCAGAAAGCAAATATTCCATTTAAATGCCTCGCCTGTCTTTTGAAACGTGCAGAATAAGCCACTACAAATGTTCCCAAAGGCGGTGCCTCGAAGCGTGGTTTATTTCCTCCGAGCTCCGCTAACTAAGGTCGTCTGAGTCATGGATTTTTCTGCCTGCTTAAGTCTGTAGTGCGACCATTACCCCTAAGAACGGTGCCAAAGTCCGGTCTTGCAAGTCCAAGGGTTTCTGTTTCCTTCTTACGTGCAAGCCAGAGGTGTGACTTTGCTCCGGCAGCCCCGCTGTACCAGTCGCTGGTCCCGAGTGCTCAGCGTTTCTCAGCAGCCCAGGCGAAGCTGAACCCTGCTTGCCCTGAGGACAAAGCAGGACGGCAACCTCTTGCTCTCCCCTTTGGAGGGGTCAGAATTCAACTGGACAGGGGTGGCAGGAGGGCTCTGACGGACACTGCTGCCTCGGAGGGGCTCAGGGCACTAAAGCTAAATGGTCTCCCTGATCCCAGGGATCTAGTAAGCTTTGCAGGCTTACATATCCACAGTATTCAGCCTATTATTGTTCCCCTCCTCATTACCTGCAAAACACATATATGCATATATACAAATATATGTATATCTACATGCTGACCTGGGGAGAAGGGAGGAGGGAAAACCAGCCACCCTGCAGCCCATAAATCCCCTCACCTCACTGCTGACATCACCTGAGATTTGGAGGGTCCATCTGCCTGCCCCGTCCCCCTTCCCCACCCGACTCCTTCTTCAGAACATCGCTTTTCCACCCACATCTGTCTACCCTTGGGCAACTGTCAACTTTGCTTGCATCTAATGCCAGATTTAGATACTACCCAGTGGTTTAAGTCGTCTCGGCGTTTTAAAAATTTAGATGCGACCTTGAGACCTAGTGCTATCTCAGGACTCCAGACCAACACACTCAGTATCATCTTTCCCCTTCCCTAAAAATCAAGCAAGAGCCAAGTTCTCCTTTGCAGACCACTGTGCTGGTACTAGCCAACAGCGATGAGGTGGGTACCCTGATAAACTGGTATCACAGTCCACAGAAATACCAACTATTTACTCCGGTCTTCAAAAGGGTTCACCTTTCCCAACTTATTGATTGCCTTTGTAGTCGCTGGGGTGTGACAGTGTCATGCCTACACGTGTCGGTGCTTACCACCGCCAAGGCATTTTGACACAGGATGGTGCAAACGGACGTGCCGCTGCAGGAAAACTGAGAATTTGTCTGCACAAAGACCTCAGATTCATTAGACTAAAACAGGTTTCAGAGCGGTTTCATGTCATAAATCCGTACAACTCGCCTTTGTAGGTATTACTATAAGGGTTTAAGAATACTTAGGCTGGCATCACATCATACACCAACGGCAGAGTATCCCCACAAAGGAGTTCAGTTGTTGAGCTGTTGTGTATTAGCCGATGCTGTTTTAATAGTCAGATTTCATCTCAAGAGAGGTTGGGAAAGAGAAGGGGAAGGGAGTGCTAGGTTATTATCATTCTCTACATCTTTTTTTGCATTGTTAAGTTGGTTTATGGAATGGTTATACGGGTATTCTTGCAAAACTAATTCTAATTCACTGCATAATCCTATTTGTTTACTTTGGCTCCAAAGAAAGCTGAGTGTAACATGTCAGTATGTGCACTCACCACTAGGTCTCTCTTACATGTCACCACAGGTATATTTTCTCTCACAGCTGGCTTCTACACATTTGTTTTATTCCCCAAACAGTCATAGGGGAATGGTTTCAGAGAGACAGAGGGAAAAAAGCTGTTCTGTTGAGGAGTCACAAGAGAGCAGGAAAAACTTCAGAGTGAGTAAAACTACGCTACAGACCATGAGGTCAAAACGGAAACCAGGCATTGTTTTGTTTACAGTTCCAGTCCAAAGCGGTCCCAAATTATGCCAAGACCCAGCCCACTTTGGCTGAAAGGGGATCACTGCGGCTGAAAGCGAGTCAAAAAAGGGATGCTTAAACACAGTCAGGGCTTCTGCCTTCAAGCACTGCAGCGAGACTTACAGAGACAAATATACCCTGACCTGAAAAGCCAGTACAGTATCTCATTTTTCTCACACTTCTTATCTTGGATCAAACCCAAGAAAGGGAGGAGAACAGACTTCAGGAGGTGGGTAGTCTCTGCTGTATCGCTGCTGCTTGCAATCCCCACTATCTCCATCGTCCTCACGTAGCCCTGTAAAATCTCTGCTGTGTTACTACCTGCATTTCACCTAGCTCTTTCCCACCAGCCTTACTCATTCAAGACTTTTCTTCCTCAGACTTCTCAATTTGCCACAATCATCCACAGCAATTCCATTTTCTGCTGGAGGAACCAACCCAGCCCTCAGTTGTACGCTTTAGCATCATCACAACTTCATTCAATTCACAGCCCTTTTTCCTTCTAAAGAAGGGTGCAGAATTAAGATGTCCTTTGCAAACAGTTCCTCATCTACTGTCTAGCTGGTCTTTGGCCACCAAGTCCCAAAGCTTATTCCCGAGACACTCCTTCATCCTATGAGATCTGGTTTGCGAGCAATAATTCAATAATTACACTTTGGTCCTTTCTTCTTGGCTTCATGTTTTTTTATCCATTAGCAGGATGCTTTTTCTTCCCATCCCATATCCTCTTCTACTTTTGATTCCTTTCCCCTTCGCTCCCACGTCAACTTCTCTCCACCTAACCCAGTCCTACTCGTTCATCCACACCTGCTGCCTGGATTGATGCTGCAGATAATTTCTGAGAGAAATCCTGCAGCAAGGATGGTCTTCCTCATCACAGCAGCGTTCTCTCCTCTTCCAGAGACACCATTTCCCCCAGTTTGCCCCTTGCCTCTAACATTACATTTTTTCACCAGTTCTCTTTGCACAAGATGTTGCTGATTTCATCCAACCAAATTTAACCACGTTCATTTCCCCACAACTCTCCTTTTGTCCTCCCACATCACCAGAACAGAATTTTTTTCATCTTCACATGGCCTGATCTTGCTTCCAGGCTAGGACAACAAAAGCCACCACTACTACAACAGAACAAAACACAAAAAAATGCCAGCAATTCCACCACTCCTCCCCTCCCCAAAAACAAGCAAAACCCAAACTCCATCAGCCAGAGCTTATTCCATAAACAAGAGAGAAAAAAAAAAAGAGCATTCAGGTCCCTGAACAAAATACCTCAGCATCCTCTCAGAGCAAGCAGCAGTGCTTCCCTCAACATTATCCAGAGGGGAACCAGTACCTCCAAACACAGTTCTTCTACAGGGCCCTTCCCTGGGCAAGCAGTCCTGAGAGGAGCCTCAAACCCTACCTGCTCCTCTTCGTGCTGGGGCCCAGTGTCCCACTCCTGAGCTCACTCCCAGCCCCTGTTTGGGACAGGGCCAGCTGCTCCTTAAAAGCCTTTGCTCCCTCTTCCACTGCTCGTTTCTCAAACTCTTCACATGCGCTGGTGGCCCCATCCCATCTGAGTGATGGATGTAGCTCACACCTGCTCCCATCCCCTCACCCTGGTCCTAAACCTGCTATTCTCCCCTCCCAGTGCAGACCCGAAAGGCTCTCCCACCTGCTGACATCCACACTCAGTCACTGCCTTCCTGAGGTGCTCCCATATTTTCCTCCTTCCTTCCACCTCCAGGCTTTGCTAACGTACTGCCACACTAAGAAGACCTTCAGAAGGACCTCTAGAAAAGGTCTGCTGGGACCACCATCTGTACTACAGCTTCTCAGTTTCTTTCTACCCTGCCAAAGCACCTTTAGCCTCTGACCCAAGCTGAGCTCCTCGGTGTTGGCAACGTTTGTTTAGTCAGAACCTGTCAGCACCTGGTCCAAGAGCAACCCTCTAAGCCCTACAGTAATTAATAACAACAATTATTAATTAAATAACACCTGTGGCAGAACATTTCATGGCTTAACTGCTCCACATAAGGAGATATTACCTTCCTATTTTGTTTGTAAGTATTTGTTTTACTCAACTGCCTTACTGGCCCTCAGGCTAAGTGGGAGGAAAGGAGAAGACGGCACGGAAATCTTAAGATGGATAAGCAGAATGGCAGTATTCCTTGAGGGCAACAGCCTTCATGCTGAAAATAATTTTGTCTGAACAATTACTGTTTCAGTTCCTGGCTCGGTACACAGAGATTTCAAACCCATGATCTGTAGGTCATTGTGTTTTTTCCTGCAGCTCAGTAAAACTAGTCATAAATTTGCATCAATTTCAACAGTTTCAGGCCTCCAGCTCACCAATTGCTCACCACTACATCTTCTGTTTTCCTTTTGACATTTTCAAGACAAAAGTTCAGCCTGTCATTTCAAACTACTCTTTCAAACTAAATTTAATTTTAAAATAGACTGAAGGCAAAAAGGAGTGTTTTTTTCAAGCCAGTGTGGATTTGTAGCGCTTCTGTTTCAGAAAAAAACCCCGAAGCCAAAACTTCCATCTCTCCAATTTTTTCAGCTTCCCACCAACCCCCAAAAAAGTGTTATTAGCACAACTGCAGTCTGCAGGCGACTGCCTCAGCCTGGATAGTACATCATCTTCTCTTGGTTTCCAGTGCTGCAAAAAAATGGACAAATTTTAACATTATTTTTCCACCAACACCATCGGTGCCATATTCACGGGAACCCCACTGCAGATTCCTGAGTGCCATCTGATGGCCCTCTAGGTCTCCATGTCCTACACCTGTCCAAGCACATCTTGGTGGCATAGTGCCCCACCAAAGCACAGGCTTGGGCTACGTGCCTAAGAGCCACCCCTGCAGGAAGCTGTGCAGATAGACCTCCTGGGAAATGTCTCTGCAAACCCTACGGTTCGCCATCTTATGGCCCACGTGTGCAGCAGCCAAGAGGGCTGGAGCCCCTCTGCTGTGAGGACAGGCTGAGAGAGCTGGGGGGGTTCAGCCTGGAGAAGAGAAGGCTCCAGGGAGACTTTAGAGCCCCTTCCAGTCCCTAAAGGGGCTCCAGGAGAGATGGGGAGGGACTCTGGATCAGGGAGGGGAGCCACAGGACAAGGGGGAAAGCCTTTAAACTGAAAGAGGGGAGATTTAGATGAGATCTCAGGAAGAAATTCTTTGCTGTGAGGGTGGTGAGACTCTGGCCCAGGTTGCCCAGAGAAGCTGTGGCTGCCCCATCCCTGGATGGGGCTTGGAGCAACCTGGTCTGGTGGGAGGTGTCCCTGCCCAGGGCAGGGGGTTGGAACTAGGTGATCTTGAAGGTCCCTTCCAACCCAAACCATTCTATGATTCTGTGAGTCTATACTCCAGGTGCCTTTCCCATGACCATCCATCAGAGTTGGACCAGACCATCCAAGCCCATAGAGTTTCTGTGAGTAGACAAGGTCAGGTCCATGAAGCTTGGCATGGATTCAAGCTGTATTTTAAACACACCAGCCAGCAAGAGATATCCAAGGTGCATCCTGACCTTGCAGATCACATTAAATCTGCACAGCTAGGCCGAGCTGGGCTCCCTTCTCGGGGTCGCCAGCACCATGGGCAAGAGGGGCAGGGGATGGCTGCCCACACTTGAGGCAGACATTGTGACCTTTACGCCTTCTGAGGCTCCAGCAGATTGAGTTTCCTGGGGCCTGGACTTGTCCTCTCCACACTCCCAGCGCCGTGCCCGACGCTCACCTCTGCCTTGACTTGCAACACTGCTTGCTTTTTTCCACAGGATTTCGTCAGAGCATCCTGTAGCAATTCGGGCCCATTCTCTTTCTTTGCCAACCCCCTTGTGACACTTTCGTGTTGGAGCAACACGTACCCATCCACAAACTGCACAATATTTTAAAGTGGTCGTCGTCGTCGTCGTCTCGGCGTTTTATTAAGCAGCGAGGGCTGCGGAATACCGTGGCGGGGAAGGCGGTGTTTTGCAGGGGACAAGCGTGTGTCCTTTGCATGGAGCAAGTGCCGTGTTTTTGCTGGGAATACACCTCAACCTTTTACCCGGCCTTCAAGGTAGATAGATAGAGCGGAGGGAATCATCGCTGTTATGGGACAAGTTATGTAGGCAAAAGGTTAAAATAACGCCATTGGCTTGGGCTTCCCGCAAGAACGCACCCCGTGTTATCTGAGATCGGAGTTAACCATTCACAAATGCCGAGGTGCCCCGAGGGGACAAAATAGGATTGCTCCCCTCCCATTGGTACAGATAATTAGAGGTTATTTGGCAGGGAGAGGATCACCCAGGCAAGAGATGACCTAGTAAAGAAGGGAGGAGGTTACAAAGGCCGACTCTCATTTTCACAATAATGGTACAACCTGCGCAGGATGCCCATCAAGCCATTCTACATCCAGGAAAAAAAATGAACAAAAACCTCAGGTGTCCCGGGAATACGGCGAGCGCAGTTTTTCATGAAAAACACGCAGAAACGTCGATGTTCTTGCACGTTACTACTCACATCTGCACACTTCAACGTGCCAACTCACCCTGCTTCTCGCTCTTGGCCCAGGGCCCGCATAAATATAATTATACATACCATATTTTAGAGGTGGGCCCATACATCTAAAAGGCTAACCAGACCAGACGGGGTTTACACAACCCGGTCAAAGACTGGAGGAGCCCCTGCGCAGCTTTCTGGCAGCTAAAGCGGATCTTTGGTCCCAACAAAATCCTTCTGACGGCCTCCAGCCCAAGCCACAAAAACGTTCTCAACGTGTCGCTGAGGAAAACCATGCATGGCACGCCAGGTTATACAGTTTTAACTCAATTATCCTTTAGAAATACATCTTACATGCCTACTGCTTGTAAAGCCTACTTGTACTATATTATTTGTAAAAAAATCTGGAAACAATGCTATGGTTCCATATAAAAGAGAGATGCACGCGTTTGCAGGAGAGTATGCGGGCAGAGGTGCCCCGAAGCCATTTTAGCACCATATCATGATGACATTTTAATACTATTTTCTTTTTCTTAAACAGATTTAAGGTTTAAAAATACCCTTTTGCTCTTAAAATCCCCGACTACATGTAGAGACTTTTTAGTGAAAATTTCAGGTTAAAATTATTTTATCTAAAAATGCAAAGTGCGGACTGACTCAATCATGGTAATACGTATTCAGCCAAAACGCCTGATTCAATGACCGAGCTTCTTGAGTAACAGCAGGGGGCTAAGTACCCGGCTAAAAAGCTACTTTGAAAGCAAGTAAACAGACTGATCTAAAGATCTAGGGATCACCACACCTTTCTCACCAGGAGAGTCTCCAGTTGCAAGGCCTAGATCAAAAGAAACACCTGGCAGAACATTGAGAAATGGCAATACTTCTAGGCATCCCACCTCGAGTCATTCCCAAGACATTCCATCTACACTACATTTGGGGTTAGTATTCCTCTTTCTTTTCACACCCGCAAAAGGGAAAAGAACTAGCTGAAGCGCAGGAGAAACAGAATGAGGAGGTATGCTTGTAGGTGGATCAATATGATTTTTCAGCGCTGAAATGCCAAAATAATCCAGGTTTGCTCCTTGAGGTCCTCCTGAATAAAATACGCTGACGCACTGAAACCATCCACCAGTTCCATCAACATCTTCCAGAGGTTGGCCAGCTCACCGTGTTACCAACCAGAATACATCGGTCCAGCCACAACTTCTCCACAGCTCAATTCCTCTTGAACCATCACACCTCCTTTCTTTGGTCCTCACTGGAGTGACCGCCCATCGTATCCATGTGCACAGCGAGAGGGCAAAAGCAAGTCACTCTTGTAGGGAAAGAGATCTTCATTAGGCTGCTGTAAAACCAGTCCTGGTGCTGCGCGGGTAGAGCTCAGACACCAAAAGATGCATATCTCCACCAGAGTCCCGCTCTTAGTGTTTACTGAACCCAGGAAAAGAAATCAGGAGAATCATCTTGGAGAAGACTTAACCTACGTTTTACCTACAAGCCCTGAGTCCCAGTAAAAAGGAAGGCAATCTTGATAGGACAAGGGGGAATGGTTTTAAACTGAAAGAGGGGAGATTTAGGTGAGATATTAAGATGAAATTCTTTGCTGTGAGGGTGGTGAGAGCCTGGCCCAGGTTGCCCAGAGGAGCTGGTGCTGCCCCATCCCTGGAGGTGCCCAAGACCAGGCTGGATGGGGCTTTGAGCAACCTGGTCTGGTGGGAGGTGTCCCTGCCCAGGGCAGGGGGTTGGAACAGGATGGTCTTTAAGGTCCCTTCCAACCCGAACCATTCTGTGATTCTACGAATCAGAAATCAGCCTAATTTCTGGGAACAGGCAGCTCAAAAGCACTTTGTAGGACCTTCCAGGTAACCAAGGCAGATGAAGCCAACTGTGAAACGTTATAGAAAAGAATGAAGAGTAATGTGCCTCATAAAAATCGAGACTTGTAAGCAGTATGGTTTCAAATACAAAAAAAAATGGGAAACAAGCAAGAGGATCTGTGACTGGTGGGAGGTAGAGAGCTACCTTTGAGAAGCTCGGTGAACTCCTGACAAGAGACATGATTCAGATCTGGGACAAGAAAACATTTAGCAAGATGCTACAGGGAGACTCAGAATTAATTTGGGACAAAGCAATGAAAATTTGCTGGCCGAAGCAATGCACCTCCATCACACTGACACAGCGCAACATTACGGAGTACGGGAGTCCCCTGATAACTGCAGGCAGAGAGGAGAATCTAAAGCAGCAGACGAAAGCAGATGTGAATCGGAGGGACACGAAGGAGAGCAGTGCCAAAGTCCACAAGAAACCAGAGAATAGTCTGGAAAGACGGCCAGTGCCAAGCGTTTCTCTACGCTGCACGTGTCAGCGTTGTTGTGCTCGTCGCACACCGAGCCATTGCTGGAGGGGCCTCCCTCTGCCCCGGCTCCCTGGAAAAGTGTTGACTTTTTAAATGCCCAAATAGAAGATTTGTGATTTAGACTGCAAACTTATAAAACTGGCAGAATAAAAGACTGGTGAAGGGCAAAGTCCAGAGCTGAGCTGACATGTCAATCCAAGTCAAACACACGCTGTTTGGTCTCTCGTGGACTGTGAACTGCAGCCATGAGAGGAGCTACTCTGGACCAAACCCTGAAGAAAGGCATCAAGTCTCTTAGCATGGGACACTGGCCAGCATTTCTGGGGGCCTTATTATGGATCTAAAGAATAAATCTCAGAATTAAACCAGGTTTCATCAGAAGGCACCTGAGGCTAATTCATAGAATCACAGAATGATCTGAGTTGGAAGGGACCTTCAAGATCATCCAGTTCCAACCCCTGCCCTGGGCAGGGACACCTCCCACCAGACCAGGTTGCTCCAAGCCCCATCCAGCCTGGCCTTGAACCCCTCCAGGGATGGGGCAGCCACGGCTTCTCTGGGCAACCTGGGCCAGGGTCTCACCACCCTCACAGCAAAGAATTTCATCCTAATATCTGATCTTTCAGTAGTTCCTAGCATGATGCGTTAGAAAAGACGAATGGCAACCATGCAGAACTTGAAAGACCTCAATGAAATGCCTGGAAAGCGACAATGATGGAGTTCTAGAAGAAAACATACCCAACAAGGAACCCAAAAGAGCCACGCAGGAGAAGGTACCCAAAGGAAAGGTGGCACGGGTGCATTGGTGTCAGAAGGAAGGCAGCCACTGTCTCCTATGTGCCTGGTGAGGGCAAGCACCGGGCTGTGGTATAAAAGCATCTCAACTCTGGATGCTGCTTCAAGGGCTGTTAAGTTACCTCCAGCATTGTGCAGGGCATCACTGTGATTAACTGAAGGGTCCAGACTCTGCTTCTCCGGTGGGACACCTGCTGTGAGGCTCAAAGCTCCTTTCCAAACGCAGCCTGCAAATACCAAAAAGGTCAGATAGAGAAAACATGATTTTCTACCCAAAAGACAGTTAAAAATAGGTCAAATAGTGGAAAAAAACTCAACTCCACTGTTTATTCTAAGCCTAGCATTGCTGCAACAAGCCTGTATCTGTTGGAAGAGCTTTCCTCATTCTGTGGGAGATACCCGGGATTGTTTACCAATCTTCACAGCGTGTTTAGAGGGCAGGTTGTATCACCTTTCATGCCTGTCCTTTTCCAAGAACCACAGGAAAACAAAAAAACCCTCGTAATAGCTTATTTGGCTGTTCAGCTATTTGCTTATTGAGTTAAGCAGTTCACTGAGAAACCTTTCACACTGATTTCAGGGTACAAATTCCACTGGAAAAGAAACGGTCTTAAAGGCAGTCGTATTTAGCAAAATACTTAAACAAGTACCCGGGCTTTCAATGTCTAAAAATCTTAAACTCTCTGACGATAGCGGCTGAAGGATACCGAACACTGGCGATTTGCCTTCAGCGAGCTTATTACAAAATGCACTTCTGTGTGTCTGGAGCCTTAAATTTACGCCGCTAAATAAAGGCACCCGAGCTCCCAAAATAGCACTGGAAAATTAAGTTCTCAGAAAAAGGGGGAGAACTGTCTGACCTGAAAAAAATATATGACTTGTGCTGTCACGGCCACTGCTGTTAATGTTCAGTGATTAGGGTAAAATTTAATAAGGATTACAAATGAGGAATTGCTTATTAAGCAATTTACTTCTCCCTTTGACCAGGCTTGGACAATTCCCTACATTGCTCCCTTGAGCTTTCCGCCCAGGGTGGTTAACGACGACCGTTAATGCAGCTTCTTGGAAAGATTGTGCCTTAGTGGAATAGATCAAATCAAGAAAATCAGTCTGGTTTTCTTCCTAAATTTTCTTCTAACGTCTTCCTCCTTCTTTCTCCCTTTACCTGTTTTGCCTGAGGCCACACTTTATCTCCCTCTCCAACTGCCTGATAACACAGCAGCGGCACATAACAAAGTGCTTTGGTTGAAGGAGCAGGTATGTCCCATGGTTTGGTAAACAGGACAACTTCCAGTGAAGAATGTCTGTATAAAAGTCATGAGTGAAAGCTGCTGCTGCTTCTTCTCTGGGCTCCCACAGCTTCGCAAAAAGAAAAAAAAAAAAAAAAGAAGAAAAAAAACCCCAACAAATAAACCAAAAAGAAGTTGAATATTTGCAATAACACTCCCAAAGCACGGCTAGCTGGCTCTTTTGCATTGCTGTCCCCTAAGTGACACCACATTAGATGTTCCCAGGTATCACAGATGGGCCGTGTAGCACGATACTGAGATGCTCAACCTGGCTAAAAGGATTATCTTTTCTTTTTTTTCCCCCCTTTTTTCGCCCCAGCTTTTAGCTTTTCTGCTGCTTCCCAGAGCTGGTCCCTCCGTAGGGCTCTGTGGAGCACAGATCCCAGCTGGTGCTGGCTGTGGGCTCCCCGCACCATGCCCTGCTGCGTGACATACGTTCCTGGGCTTTAGGATCCCTCACCGATCCTTCTCCTCCCAGCACCTGTCTGGCAACGGCTTGGGCTCGAACACCAGCATTAAAAGATATACTAAAACATCAAGCAGTCTTTTACACACTCAGTAGCTGTGAGCAAAGAAGAAATCTCTCTCTGGTACAATACAGGTCCCCAACACCTATTTTAGAGCTTTTGTAACACTGAGGTTAAAGACCGGAGCAGGATCGACGGCTGCCCAGAAACTTTTGCTTGAATTTATCCCTAATGTAAATTCACTAAGTTCTGAAGCAATACAGCAGAGGTGAATTAAACCTGTTGATTCCACACATATCTGAAAAACCACAGCCTCCTTCAGACGTTAGCTGCCTTAAAAAATAAAGTTGCGTTCTTCCTGGAAATAAATATTTATTCAGTGCAAAAAGCAGCACCACTATTAACAGAGAAAGTTTGGACTGACACGTCAGTGTTTTAACTCTGTGTTTAGAAAATCTAGAAGCTGGACATGCAAGTGTAAAGAAAAACATTAAATAGGCTGGAACTGCCAACAAGTGAAAACAGAGGCTTTCAGTGCCAGCAGAGACATCATTTAATGCCCTCTGGTGCTAATGGACTGACTCCAGTAGATGCACATGAGCTGCTTTGGAGTTAAAAGGCACAGTGATTGTGAAATAAAATTAGTTTTGCTCTGAAAGAGAACACTCGGGACCGAGAGTGACAGCAGCCATGTCCCCTTTCCTCCTCCTGCTCATTGCTCTGCACCTTGTGGGGCCTACACCCCTGCTCAAGGCCGAGTCCTCCACTGTAGAGAGGCACCCAGCCAACATCCCCACACCATGAAAGCTGGTGAGAGGAAATAGCAATAGAATCATAGAATCGTAGAATGGTTTGGGTTGGAAGGGACCTTTCAAGGCCACCTGTTCCAACCCCCCTGCCACGGGCAGGGACATCTTCGACCAGACCAGGTTGCTCAGAGCCCCGTCCAACCTGACCTTTAATGTTTCTAGGGATGGGGTATCTACCACCTCTCTGGGCAACCTGGGCCAGTGTCTCATCACCCTCAGTGTAAAAAATATCTTCCTTATATCTAGTCTAAATCTCCCCTGTTTCAATTTAAAGCCATTATCACTTGTCCTATCACAACAAGCCCTACTAAAACATCTGTCCCCATCTTTCTTGTAAGCCCCCTTTAGGTACTGAATCGGCAGAAGACTGCTTGTGTACATCCCAGCCACAGGGAGAAGAACTGGAGGAATGGAATCCAAAGCACAAAAGAGAGGACAGAAAGGGGACGGAAAATGGCAGAAAGATGCTGGGAAAACAGTCTTCCTGGAAAACCAGATGATCTTCCCTTCCCAGCTTACCTCTTACCCTTTTACATCTGCCACTGGGCATCCAATATACCTGCGAACGGATGGTGCTAAACATGATTTACTCCATTGGTATAGAACGGTGGTTAAAATTTCCCTGGATGCCTTGTTACTAGGCTCACAAAATGCAGTATTTCCTCTCTGTTCTGGGATTTTCCTCAGGTGGTGACTCTGTGCTGAGAGAAGCTCCCAAGCACCTACCAAGCCGACCGGCAGGTTCAGCGTTGCCATCCAAAGCTGTGGCACAGCCCCGCACGCAGCAGGCAAGAGATAAACTTTCACTGCTTAAACACCACTTACTCTCCCAGCTTTAATTTTTTTATCTCTCATCGCCCTTCTCCCTTATTATTATTCTTCAATTAGCAGAGTGGAGGAGCCTGCTCGCCCGAGCGGTGGGGTGAGCTGCTGGCCTCCCCACCGGGCTGGGAGCTTGTGCAACCCAGCCCAGCCCCGTAACTCAGATCTGCTGCGACAGGACTCCTTCCTCGCCCCGGTCCTTCACGTGGGATTTGCCAGCTGTCCAACTAGGCAGGAGGGACAGCTCAGGACGATTCAGGTGCAAGGATTAAAGTCAATTCATTTTGTAGCACTTTTTGTTAATTATTGCAAGGTTCTCTTCTCCCAGGTGGTACACATGGCAAGCAGGAGCAGGGCAGAGGGAAGACCGTCTGGAGACAGCCTGAAACAAACTGGAACACAGGAAATTCCATCTAAACATGAGGAAAATCTTCTTTACTTGGAGGGTGGCAGAGCACTGGAAGAGGCTGCCCAAAGAAGATGTGGAGTCTCCATCTGTGGAGACATTCAAAACCCACCTGGACACATTCCTGTGCAACCTGCTCTGGATGGACCTGCTTTGGCAGGGGATTGGACTGGATGATTTCCAGAGGTCCCTTCCAACCCCGTATCATTCTGTGATTCTGTGAAGAAACATGAGGGTCTGCAGACCATGGTCCCTAAAGTGAGGAAGAGGCCAGTTATAACGATGGAGAAAGCTGCTAAGATGCTGTTCCCCGAGGTGAACTCTTTCTCTCCTTCCACTGCGTGGTTTTAGGTGGCAACACACACTCTGCTGAGGTGCAGTACGGTGGCCCTGTACATTTGACTTGTACACCAAACATCTGCATCCCCAGAAACAACAGCGAGGGATGTGCTCAGGCAGCAGCAGAGTCTGCTGCTTCATTGAGCTACCCATTTATGAGGTTTCCAAGGTTTTGGGACAATTCTCCTATGGAATTCTGGTTGCTCTCAGAGCCAGCTCATACTGCAGGCCGACTGACGCACCTGGAGCAACTATTCGTCCGAGGTGACCAGGACTGTCACCTTCCAAGTCCTGCATTCCTAGAGATACCTAAGAGACTCCTCTCCATCTAGTATCAAAAGGCATTGCTGTGAGCTGATTTTAGTGGAAATTGGGATTTTCCAGATTCCTGGGTTTTGCTGGCATCAGTATGACTCTGTAAGAGTGGGGAAAAACTCTTATCAGGTTCCTTCTGCACAGATCGATGTGGCAGCAGGGGAAGGAGGCTGTCAGGAGACTGGAGGGTAAAAACAGCTCGACTCAGGTTTAGCCAGATTATGGGGATCCCGAAGTTACCCTGAAGTTGCTGCTTTACCTGGAAAAATCTGCTCTGTTGGCACAGAACATGGTGAGATCCCTGTTCCCCTTTTTGAAGGGTCCAACTGTCAGGTTAAGAGATATGAGATCCTCCTGCCTCTGCAGCTGTCAGCCATAAAGGGGGTTATCTTCAAAGATATCTGGGACACACTGAAAATCATGGAAATTGAGAGAGTTCCACTTCCTAAAGCGCTGTACTGCAGCAGACAGACACCATCTTCCCGCGGAGATGAGGGTAGAGCGTTGCTTCTCATAGCCAGTAATTTTGCTGACATCTGACATCTTGGGGAAATTACTGGAAAAATTGGCATCTCCAGCACCGAGCTATTTTTAGGACCATTCAAGATCATTTCAAGACAAGTGATGTTGAATTTGGAACAATCCTCAAAACACAGAGTAGCTGTCAGCGTTGGCTTATACAGAAGTGATTCAGGATCTGAAGCGTGCTCTCCCCTAGCTCACCGTTTTTTCCACCCGTACTTTATTTTTGCTCTTCCCCTGCCCTCAGCTGAACGGTGAATCACTATCCTCTGACAATCTCAGGTTCAAGAAAAATCATTTGCTTTCTCTTTGCTCCAGAACGTTTCCTTATAAGTCACATAAATCTGGGCTTTGCAAATTACCCTCACGCCTTTGTGAGGTTTGATTTTACGAAGATATTTTTTTTACAGCAGGCATTTTTTACTCTATAGGAAGCAGTCTGATCCATAGATAAAGCAAGCGTTTTATTACCCAAGTATGTCTCCAAAAATATCAGTAGATGACACAAGAGATGATGATTTCCTCCTACATCATACGGCAGACGCCAAGAACTTGTGTAACCTTTGCCCTACATCAATCTGCAGGAAGAGTGATGAAATCTGAAGATGTTGCACTTAAAGATGACGGTACGCAGGGCTCATTGGCCTGGAAGCGAGAGCACGGAAGAGGTGACAAGCTGCACTCTCTGTAGGTGTGACGGTCTCACGTCCCTCAGTCAAAGCCTGGAGGGGTCTGTGGGACTCCAAGGGGAATTGAAGCACATTCATTTTGGGAAGTTGTGTTGCTGAGCACGAGTCGAAGCTGTTAAGTACTCAGAATCATAGAATCACGGAATGGTTTGGGTTGGAAGGGACCTTAAAGACCATCCAGTTCCACCCCCCTGCCCTGGGCAGGGACACCTCCCACCAGACCAGGTTGCTCAGAGCCCCATCCAGCCTGGCCTCGATTAGTCTCCCAGGATAAAAGTAAAGGTGACTGTTTTTCCTTTGTGCGCTTATTACACGGGCCAATTGGATCGATGCACTTGTAAAGTTGAGGATCTCGTAATTGTGGCCGTTCCACCCGCAGAACTACTCATCTGTCCCTCACCCACCGTTGCTGCTGTTCACTGATGAGCAACACAGCTCGGGCGCTAGACTTAATGAGGCCGTTTTTTTCTTAATTGATTCTGCTGCATTTAGCCTAGGCAATGGAGCAAAAAATAGCCCTATCCCAGTCTGCTTTAAATTAGATCCTCGCCAGACTGATAAGCAGAAAATTAAATAAACCCTCACGACTGCCCTCTAATGCCAACAGCAGATCTCTGCTCGGGCAGCGCTTGCCTGAGGGAAAGCTTGATGAGAACTTAGGCGGGGAACTCGGCATCTGGATGAAGTCCATAACTGGAGCGAAAAAGCACACATCCTCCGTCTCGATTAGCAGGCGACTGCTGGTTTTAGCACAGAGGGCAAAAAAAAAAAGAAAGATCTCTAGTTGGACTGACAAACTCTCAATTAAATCATGATTTTGAACCCAACATTCTGTTTCTCAAGGATTTATACATTATAGCATTTCCTAATATTCATTATTGTTGTTGTTGTTGTTATTATTATTAATTTTGAAAGGAGGGTGACCTGCTCATTATCAAAAGGTAGTATTTAAAACGCAGCAACATTCTTATTGTTATCTATTCCTACCTATCAAGAAGCTTATTCAAAGCAAAGTATATTATTTTGTAAAGAACAAGGAAAGAACTAACTTTGGGGATGATATAAGTGCCTAACACGGCACGTTTGGACTCTGTGAGCTGTATTTTCAGAGGTATCAGCTGGCGTCCGCACTAAGCACAGCACCTACTGTCCCCTGGTGTGAATCCCGAGGTCGCGTGAGTCAGGCACTGCTCCATAGTGCAGAATTTCACGATCACACACAAAGTTAATCTTAGCAACCGGATTGAAAAAAAAAAAAAAAAAGAAAAAAAAAAGGAGTTAGAAAGTTTAGATGATGTGAAGATCACTAGAGGGCAGTAGCCAACGCCTAATCTCCCCAGAATTTCCCCCAAAGCCTGTAACGGGAGGACAGGGCCGAGCAGCCTCCCCAGGGGAAATGCTCGTGTATGGGAAGGTGGTTTGCTACCAGTGTGGATACCCTGCCACATTGAGCTATGTCTTTAAAAGTTCCTGGTGACAAATAATACAGGCAGTGCTGTTTCTTTACCCAATGGAGCCCCCCCTTTACCACCCGAGCGGGGCCGTGGGAGTCGGGGTGTCTCCCCCTTGCACGTGCCAGCAGCAAATTGTGGGACCGACTCTCCGCTCCCTTCTCTCTTGTCAGTCCCACGTGCCATTGCGCCCTTCCAATCTGCGCTTTGTGTCAAACCTCACGTGGGTACGTAACAGAACAATGCAGAAATGAATACTTTTTATATCAGAAATGAGGACTTCTTATATCAAGGCCAGACAGACAGATGCTTCAGCGAAATAATGCCCGACCGGTCTCACGGAGTGTGTGATTCCAGTGCTGGGCACTCACAAACCCCTTTCTGGCACGGGCACTTCTGTGCTTGGATTTCCCCATCCCCTCCCCAAACACAACGTATTAGAAAAAGCAGTAACCAACGTCTGAAGCTCCACGACGGGCTGGGCGCCCACCCCGTGTGCCATCGAGGGGGTGGGTTATGACTAGGAAGGCAGAATGGACCCCGAGACCGTGCGTGAGGTGGCTGCACACCCTTAGGGGACGTAGAATAAACGGTCCGTGGGGACAGCCATGGCACTAAAGGCGGAGGGGACACAGCTACTTCTTCCCGGCCTGGTATAGTTAGTTTAAAAAACAAGCCAGATGAAATGACAAGTGGTGGCACTGTGTGCAGCACAGACACCCTTCCCAGCGTGCCTGAAAACATTCTCTTTTCATTTAACAGTTTTAAAGGTGCTTTACATTCTGCTTCGGGATCCACAGCTGACATACAGAGCTCATAAAAAGTACTTCTCTCTACTTACAGATCTTATAAGTACTCCTCTCTCCTAACTGTTGTGAGGAATGCTTGAAAAACTGAGCAACGGAGGCTGGAAAAGGAGAACCCAACAGTTGAAACCCGCAGAAATAACCCACCTTCTGATGGCTTATTATTATTGCTGACTGTTTTAAGCTCCTGATTTTTCAGCTGCCTTAACAGTGTGGGGGCTTGGCTCATGACTTCTGAACGCTGGGGTTTCAATATATTCTTAACTTCACCTGTTAAGTGGGACTTACCAGGGCAATATTGCATCACTGTCTGATACCCCTATGTCAGACCTGCCCAGCTTTGGCAGAAGAATGGCCCCACGGGCTCCGACATCAGATGGTGTAACAGGGAGGAATCGAAGGAATCAAAGAACAGGGCGAGCAGGGGATGGCGCTTACCCCAAATACTCGGACAGCTTGTACAGATGGTCTCTGTCTTTAATAGCCATCTTTTGCCTGTGCAGCAGAAGAGCTCTTGCCTTGCCATCGCCAAAGGCGTAAGAAGTGATTATTTTAAAGCCAGGACACGCCATCTAATTTCACGCTTCTGAGAAATTTGTGGGTCCTTCACATATTATCATAGCCCCGGGGTTGCCTTTGGGCCCTGAGTTCACAAACAGGAGAGGGCTCTGGGCAATGTTCAAAGACCTGGTCTGGTGGGAGGTGTCCCTGCCCAGGACAGCGGGGGCTGGAACGAGATGATCTTTAAGGTCCCTTCCAACCCAAACCATTCTGTGATTCTGTGATAAAGAACTTTTGCTCGATGAAGGACAGCCAGAAGCAGGATGCTCTCCATTGCTCAGCCAGAAGGGCAGGACTTTCGCAGAACAAAACCTCAGATCGCAATGGAAAGCCTTTAACTCTCCTAATGGACCTTTTCTCAGCAGCCAACAGAACAGTCTCTCCCAGCTGCCTGTCCCAGACCTCCTTTTCTGGTCGTATCCATCTCTCCCCTCTTTGATGAAAGAAGACACACAGGACACCAGGTCACTCAAAGCAACTGCGGGAATTAGTGCTAATATTTAGAGGAACAAGTGCTGACGTGGTCAGATCTCTCTGAGATCTTACATTTATCCTGTTTGCCATGAGCTGACGCTGGATAAACCTCACAGAAGCACACAGTACAAGGCCACCCGTATCACCTCGCTGTTTCTGCAGAGGAAGGGAAACGGAGGGGCAGTTCCCATCATCGAGCCTCTTTTTCCATGGTTTTTTTCTTTTTCTTTTTCTGCCATGATTGCCACAAGCTCAACGTTTAGACTTCAAAAAGCTGGGCACAGCCTGCCCGTAACGCAGTCCCAACATCCCAGATCTCTCAGAGTTAGCAACGAGGGGGCACGTTTCAGAAGTAAAACCCAGCGTAACAGGGAGCGACGTTTGGCCCACCCCAGCTCCGGGAACCCAGAGCAAAGCTGGACTCACCCAAAGGTTATCGCTCCGCTGAAAAGAAATCCTTTGAGTTCCTGGTCCACGTAACGAGCTCAGTGCTGAGGGCTGGTAATAAGGGCGTGCTTGAACTATGGCACTGCTAAATTAGCAGGCTTTGCAGAGCCCATAAATCTCTCACGGGGGTCCTCTTTTCCACTTCAGCTAGAAAGAAAGTCATGGCTAGGAGTTACAAAGGACTCCAGAGGGAATTAGGCTCTGAAGTCCTATTGAATTAGCATTGTTTACAAAGCAGTCATAAGTATAATGGATGTTAACGAGTCTTTAATGAGTCGTGATACAATGCAACACGTGGGGAAGGACAATAAACAAAAAAAGGCTGTGCTTCCCTCCCAGTTATTCTGCTTGACACAGGTGTAGAAGCCCTGAATCTAAATGAACCACCTCCTATGGAGAAGACAGTAAAAGAGCTCAAACTGGTCTGTAACTTAAAAAGAAATGACATAGATTTTCTTTATGCCAAACCAAACTGGGAGGGAATTACATCAGGACTAAATGTTCACAGGGGCAGCTCACAGAGTCACAGAATCACAGGATGGCTGAGGTTGGCAGGGACTTCTTGGAGTCATCTGATCCAACCCCCCTGCTCATGCAGGGCCGCCTAGAGATGGTTGCCCAGGACTATGTCCAGTCAGCTTTTGAATAACTCCAAGGATGGAGAGTCCACAGCCTCTCTGGGCAACCTGTGCCAGTGATTAGCCACCCTCAAGGCAGAAAAAGATTTGTCCTTGTTTAGGCAGAAACTCCCGTGTTTCAGTTTGTACCCGTTGCCTCTGGTCCTGTCACGGGGCACCACTGCAGAGAGCCTGGCTCCAACTTCTTTGCTCCCTCCCTCCAGCTATTTATATACACTGATGACACCCCCCTGAGCCTTCTCTTCTCCAGGCTGAACAGCCCCAGCTCTCCCAGCCCTTCCTCATACGTGAGGTGCCCCAGTCCTTTCATCATCCTTGTGGCCCTTTGCTGCACTCTCCAGTATGTCCGTCTCTGTCTTGTACTGGGGAACCCAAAACTGGACCCAACACTCCAGGTGTGGACTCTCCAGAGGGGACAGATCACCTCCCTTGACCTGCTGGCAACACTCCTCCAAATGCAGCCCAGGACACCATTGGCCGCCTTTGCTTCAAGGGCACGTTGCTGGCTCATGTTCATTTTGGTGTCCACCAGGACCCCCCAGGTCCTTTTCTGCAAAGCTGCCTTCCAGCCGGTCATCCCCCAGCATGCCCTGGGGCATGGGGTTGTTCCTCCCCAGCTGCAGAACTTTGTATTTCTCCTTGTTAAACTTCATGAGGTCCCTGTCAGCCCACTTCTCCATCCTGTCAAGATCGCTTTGGATGGCAGCACAACCCTCTGGTGTTTCAGCTGCTCCTCACAGTTTTGTGTCATCTGCCAACTTGCTGAGGGTACGCTCTGCCCAGACCATTAATGAAGATGTTAAACGGGACTGGACCCAGTATTGACCCCTGGGGTTTGCCACTAGTTCCTGGACGCTACACTTTGTCCCACTGACGATCCTCTCTGAGCTTGGCAATTCAGCCAGTTTTCAATCCACCTCCCTGTCTGCTCCTCCAGCCTGCACATCATCGGCTTCTCCACCAGGATGTCACAGGAGACAAAGCCAAAAGCCAAGCAGACAATGTCCACTGCCCTTCCCTCATCCACCAAGCCAGCCACTTCATCACAGAAGGTTATCAGGTGGACCGAGCACCACTTCCCCTCTCTGAAGCCATGTTGAGGGAAAGTTTTTACTTTTTAAAGTTTTTAGGTTCCACTAAGACTGGAGAGGAGGGTGTAGACGTTTCATCAGCATTATACATGCCATTGCAGAAAGAGCCCTTGTACTCTCTGAACCAAATCCGTCAGCTTTTATCCACACCAGGCAGCCAAGTCTAGCTGGTGAGCTATTTACACCACCTCGCTCACAAGCAATCCAAGGTGCACCTCACCGAAGGTTCAAGACTTCCTAAATCCCACTGAAATCACTTTTAGCACTCCGTTCTCATTTTGACGGGCTGTCATTTAAAGAGTAACGCATCCTGTCTCAGCGGTGACAGGGGTGAGAAGAGAGCTGTCACCAGGAAAACTGTAACCACCTCTCCGTGGCTTTGAGGGACTCGCCTTGTACAAACACCCAGTGCACAGTCCCAAAATACAAACATTTGACAAGCCAAAGATGCATCAGGTCTTCTGTTGATGTAAATCTGCTTCTGCAAAGGGGTATAACAGATATAACTACACCTGGTTTTAATCAGCCGAGCATTTTTTCCTGTATAATTCTGTGCACATTAGCTGTACTACATACGAGCCTGACATTTTATGCTTGACAAAAGAAGTCAAGAAAGGAGATACTATAAATTATAGTAACATACGAGAGAATGACTCCCAAACGATCCGTACTCCAAAAACCATTACCTTTTGAAGCACTGGTTTCTTCAGGTGCCATCCAGCGGTTCTCTTTTCTAACACTTTATTACAGGAGATGTCCTGCCAGAGTGCACAGTGCTGTCAGCCAAGCGGGACTGCTCCAGAACGATCGCAGTCGACAGAGAAAGAATGATCTTGGGGACGGATCATCTTGGGGATGACCAAGCCTGGCTGCTGAGTAGGTGGTTTTCTGGCTTTTGAGGCGTTCTGTGCACCCACTGAAACTTCCCTTAAGTCCTTAAATAAAGTGAGACCATTTTCAGGTGTCCCCCCAGAGTAATGATGCCGAGACTGACACACGGACTGCAGATCGCAGCACGTGTTCAAACCCGTAGGGCTGAAAAAGCGTAAAATCATGGAAAGCGAGTCTTTATGACTTGAACAACCTTCTAACTGGCCTTCAGACAAACCAGAATCCAAAAGCAAACTGGATCTGATTTTACGCATTCAATCCTGAAGAACAAAGTGTGTTATATTGGAATTACACTGTGAAATACACTCAGAGAGAAATGTGCCTCCTGAAGGGTGGAATAGGACAAGCACATAGCAGCGCTATTGACCTGGAAGTCCTGCTGGCCACCACAAGCACCAAGAGATACTTGACAACTTCCTAAGATAAGGGTTGAAGTTTTAGAGTTTTTAGGATCAAAGTTTAGCTTATGGGCACTATCGTATCTTGCAGCATGAGAAGGACATCATCTACTGAAGTATGAACAGCACTTCCTAGAGCACTCTCAGCTTATGAGGAGAGCACCCTGTAATCAACCCGACAATAGCAGAGAGCCTTGCCAAGCTTGTTCTGTGAAGGACCACCTCGGGATGAGGATGGGTAGGTCCTATCATGTTTATCACCTCCCTCCTGCTGAAGCCACCATTCATGGCAGGCGAGAAAAGCAGAGGAGCGTGGTCCTTCCACTGGGACAGGGGAGGAAGACAGAGTGGCAGAGTATGCTGGAAGCAACAGTGGCACCAAGGTAAGAGGTATCCCTGCAGCCAGGGGACAAGATGACAAGTACCCCCAGACCTGGACGGAGAGCTTTAGGAGCTATGAAAGGCTTGGAACCTCCTGTTCCAAACGTGCTGGCCCACCCTACCCCCACTGAGAGTGCAAGAGCAAACAGACTCACAGCAAAAGCCGCTGCAGCATCAGGAACCGCCCTCTGTACGTTTGAGGGTTAAAACCCTACTAAGGGAAATGCCTTCTCTCAGAGTTTGTGTCACTGCTTCTTCCCAGGTCCAGGGTCGCCAAGTGACAAAGTTACCACCTCCTACAAGTAGGACCTGTTGCCCCTTTTGCATTCTCCCATTCCCTACGTGCCATGAGATGGGCCAGGAGTGGGACTGCCTTTCCATGATACACGGCAGGACCTCCAGTGCCACCCCCCGGAGCCCCAGAGCAGTCCATCAGGGAGGGACCCAACTGCAGCCCCAGCCACGCTCTGACACTGGACTTTCTGCACTTGATCCACCAACTGCATGGACAACACTCTCCATGGCAGACTCGTTAGCTGGCTTCTTGCGTGCACCCAGAGCTGATGGTTTGCAAGCCTAATAACCGCAGCTTCACCTCCTTGGTGAGGTAACTGCATGCAACCCCAAGTTTATCACAGAATGGTTTGGGTCAGAAGGGACCTTTAAAGGCCATCTAGTCCAACCTTCCTGCAATGAGCAGGGACATCTTCAACAGGTTGCTCAGAGTCCCATCCAACCTGGCCTTGAATATAAAAGAGTCAAAAAAGAAAAGTGGGGTAAGGAAAAATGGGGAGATGATCTGTTTAATAAAAAGGCAAAACTAGAGGCCACTTCATCGCAAAGATGATCAGAGGGGCTGGA
>VXAK01025120.1:0-59286 GCA_013399435.1 Arenaria interpres
ATAATAATAAAAAAAATAAAAATGGGGTGTGTGCGCGGGTGTGCGTGTGGATTTGTGGGTCTCCCATTTGCACTGCGAGTCCCTTATTTCTAGTGGGGAAGAAAATAATAACAACCACTCTTTTTTTTTAAAAAAAAAAAAATGAAGACGTTTTGCCTCCCTACGTTAGGAAAGAAAAGCTGTGCTGGCGCAAAGGGCACCCCGTAGGTGTGTTCTGCCGTGTCCCCCCCTCCCCCCCAAAAAAGCACAGGGGCCGGGGGGGGCCCTCACTGGAACTGAACTTCAGAGAGGGGCTAGATACAACTCCCTCCGTGCCAAATTAAGTGTACAAAATAAGCAAGAAAGGAAGGAAGGTGAAAAAGTTTAGCATGTGGACACGCTGCTTCCAGCACCAGCACCCCTACAATTTCTAGTGTAGGTCTTAAAAAGTAGAAAGAATGCAAGCAGCGTGAAAAATCCCAACTCCTCGAGAAGTGTGTGTGTGTCTGGGGTGGAAGGGGAGGAAATCAAGATTAGGTCACCCCTAATGGCTGATTTAACTGCTACATGATACTCCTACAGCGCACACAGCAATCCGGACTTCTGAAATTCACTTTTTTCCCCCTGCTGTAAATGCAGGTATATGGAGCTTTACCCCTGCAGCAATTCCAGCGTGCATTATGAAACCAGGATAGCAGTTTTCATTAACTGATACATACTTTCATTACTTCACAAATCACACATCTTTCTTCAAAGACAAGACATGAAGGTGGGGAAAAAAAAAAAATAAAAATTAGAAGAGGGATTGGGTCTCACTGAAGCACAAAAGAGAAGTGCTCTCTTTGTGACTTGCAGTCATTTGGATAAAAGTTCACACAGAGGTTGTTAATGATTTAAACTCTAAAACCTGTTACTACAATTGAAGTAAAATGGTTTGAAGCACGGTTGTTTCACATAGCTCTCCCTTTGTGTAAGGAAACTTTGAATTTTGCAGAATACATAATCGAAATAATGAGTCAGATGTTGCAAAAATTAAAAAAAAAAGCATTATTCTAGCATGTATACCTGTTCAAGCTTTTTTGCTTTTGACAACCTGACTCATCATTTTATCACATAATTATTTATCCTACCTTCAAAAAAATTTTAAATAAACAACTGTCTAGGAAAACATAAACTGGCAGATTTGCAACCTAAATCTTTTAAACAGTCAACTTATACTCTTAATCACCTCAAGTTAGAATGGTTTCAAATAATATGATGCCCGTTTTACAGTCATAGCTATTTTTTCTCCAGGAAAAAAAAAACCCACCCTAAATAAGATTTAAAAGATGATATACATGAGAAACTCAGGTTCACTACCATGCATGCTCAATTCTGAGTTTTAAAACCACACGTACAGAATACACTTCTACTGAGACAAACTAGGTGAAGTCAGAAGGAATGTATTTTATCATCTCACAATACAGCTAAAATACTTCATTTTCATGGAGAGATTTACTTATTTTTAAATCCAGAAGTTAAAAACCAAAGTGTGTAACTGGCAGAAACAGGGCTGGAGATTTTTGGGGGCGGAAATTAATCCAAACAGCTACCTTACACTTACTCATAATCAAGAGTACCAGAGTTGGAATTCCCTCAGAATATTTAGGTCCTGTCTTTTCCTTCAGTTCTCCAGATCACGCCGGTTTTAGAGATTTGTATAGCATTAGTGATGATAACCAAAAATATCAGAAGCATTCTTTACTATTGCTCACAAACCGCGATTTTGGCATGCCTGGGACTAGCAACAGAACTTTGTTCACTAATAAGAGTTGCAGTGCTAAACCCTTCTTCAATATTTTTTACATATACTGTAATGGCAATTGCATTTAACTAAGCCAGCTTTGTGACCAGCAGCTTTCTGTCTGTCCGAATGCTCCTCTCTGGGCAGGAGGCCGCAAAGAAGCCATTTCAGAAAGGGACAGAGGACCGGCTCCGTGCTATGATCCACCACTGCTGTGGCAGCCCTTCCTCAGGTGCTCTAGGAGAACGCAACGTAGGAAATACTGCATTCTGCATCATCACTCTTTCCACTCTCTATTCCTCATACATTTCTGGCATAAATTAATGTTGACATTGTCAGCATTAATTTACAATATGCTGTGTGGGTTTTTTTTCCCCCTCCATCATTTGAAACCCCCTTTAGGGGAGCTGAGGTGGCTGCAGCAAAGATGCTACAGGAGCGCAGCTCTTTGAAAGGGCCACAGAGACTGGCAAGCAACAGAGCAGCATTAAATCTCTCTGAGAGTGACCTTGGCTTCGACAGACATCCCAACAGTTTGCCTAAGAGTTTAGTGGGCCAAGCCTTAAGCCTGTTCTGCACTGAAAGAAATCCCAATGGTTGAATGAATTATCAGGGAGAAACTTGACATACTCTAGCTTTGAAGAGTTTTAATCCCACGCCTGAAAATGCTCCATATAGGAGCAACTTGGCTCTTTGTATCTGTCCTGGCTAATTGCGCTGCTCCACGTACTGGCCTAGTCAATAGACCGTATCCAGCCATCACACTGGAGTCAAAGACACATCAGTCCTAACTTTACCTTCTTCTATACATTGGTTTACGGAAGACGACTAAGGGCATAATGCCATTTAAAAAATAATCCTCCGCTATAGGCTTGGTGGTATAGTAGGAAAAAGAATTAAGTCAGCTGACCATACTTTTGAACATTTCTAGTCCAAACACAAGAAAATAGTTGCAAGTCTTCCACAGATAACATAATATAAATAATGCATTGCTTCTGCAGGTCCTGCTATTAATAAGTAATGATTGTATGGCACCTTCCAAACACCAAACCTAGTTACACATATGAATTAAGTTCAGCCTCAGAAACCACTTTTGAACAAAGTAAATATTTTCTTCACTTACACACGAGAAAAATGAAACAAATTGAGTAAATAAGATTCTACACAGTAATAAATGATGTAACATTCTTAAAACCTTTGCAGAGTGTCTAGCATCCAAACTGTCTGTATGTAACGTAACAAATACTTGAAAAGGCTGCTAAACAGAAATTTAAAAGTTAGCTGACACCCTCGCTTTATTCTTTGAAACTTTAAAGAATTCTGTTTTCAGGCTCAGATATTTTTTCCTAGAGAAAGCGTACTGAGTGGAAAACCAGGACCATTTTAACCAGTGCTTGGATCCCAAACCAAACTGTGGTGTTTGGCCATCTCTGCTTTAAGAATAGCCCACCAAAATGATGGTCGGCTCAGCTGTGCATCCCTGAGCACACAGAGAAGAGTTATTCAGGCCCCACGGGCTCTCTTTAATGGTACTCCTATCTTTAGATTAATTTCCTATTGAACATAGAAGATATTTGCCTATAGCCTCTGTACTTTCAATATCTAATATAAGGCACACTGCTTTTCATTGAAATTACCCCCTCTCTCCCACACCTCTTGGAGGGATATCCTCAATGGCCTAAACTCCTCCTCTTTTCTATTTTAATTGATATCAATATTTCTACACTCAGCAGTAACTATGAATCAATCCCGCAAACAAGATTTGATTACAAACTTCTCTTTGCTCTAAAGCATTTAAGGGGCAAACACAAGGGAATGAACAAATCCATAGGATAACAACTCATGGATACCATCATCCATGTTTGCAAATGCTCTGTAGGCAAATAACATTAAGTAATGGATTTGTAATAATGATAAATAATGAAAAGTTAGCAACTGGTGAGGCTACCAACCAGTTTTACAAAGGCCAATAAACAATGATCAGAAGTCATTCCTATCTGATGATTATTACCTTGGGACAGATAAACAGAGTGGGAGATGGCGTTGAATAAGCAGTGGATCTTAACAGATAGGCTTTAGCCTTTGTAAAAGGCAACCAACTTCTCTTTTCCCAAAGTTTGTAACCTCTTCCTTCTTGAAGTGAAAGGGCCTCAGTCAGTGAACTATCATGGCAATCTAGACAAAAAAAACTCTTTTTGCAACCCCTGAAGTCACTGGCAGCGTTCTCCCAACTCTTTAGCTGCCTATGCCATGCTTGTGAACAGAAAGCATGTTGAATTGGGAACATTCAAGACTAAGATTTTCATGAATTTCACTACAATCTTACAGCCCCAGAATGGAGAGGCACTAGGAAGGAGGAATGCAGTATGTCCTGCAACTCTTAGCTAGCCCACAACTGGTTTTCTCAGAATCTTGTCCAAATCCTGGCAAACAAACTGGCCATAATGGTTTTATAATAATTTCAACACAAGATGCTAGTAGTTGCAATGCAAATTTGAGACGTCATACTGTAGAAGAACTGTGGTGTTTATATTTTCAGTTGTTAGTACAGCACGCTACATAGGAAAGGTGATATTGCTTCTAATTGCAGTAAAAAAAAAAAATAAAGTCTTAAAGCTGTTAGCCTTAAACCCATGCTGATATTTAAAGCTAGATTTTCCAGGCCAAAAATACAGTATCTGTAGGTCTGGAGAGAGATTATATTAGTATCCACATCTTTCTGTTGCTACTCAGATACTATGGGATGTCTCTTCAGATTTATCCAGGAGGTCCTGTGATTCTTATCTTACCGTAACTGTAGTTGTTCTTTCAGTTCCATAATTCCCTACACCACTTCTTCACAGCCCTTTTCTCTAAGTACATTTTGCACAAAACCTCACTTGAGCCTATGACTACTAGACCTAAGTCTACAGATACTTGAAATGCAGAATTCCTCCCCCAAATCTGAACCAGCAACATCTTACCCAGTACAGATTAAATATAGAAAAAACAAATTAATATTTTACAACATAAAATACTAAGCAACTTCTGAACTGATGAGTAGAATTTGTTTAGTCAACTGGGGACCGGAACGCTTAGCTCAGGGCTATTACAGTTACAAATGTGGAAATAAAAAATGATAAATATCTGCTCCAATCCTGATCTTTTTGCACCATTCTCCATTTAAATGCATTCAAATCAATAGCTTTACCCCCATCCTAAGAATCGTTTAAGTTAAATCAGAGTGAGATCCAGAGCACTCCCTCTGTCATTTTGCTTCTGCTTAACATTTTGTTAGTCACTGATTAATTGAAAATTTAGGTACATGCTCATTAGCAAACACCTGCCATGGTTTAAGACATTACCATCCTCCTGGAGAAGCTAACTGCTTCCACCCCCAAACTGGCAAAACAGAATGCATTTGGCCTCCTCATCTGCTTCAGTGTGAAGTCTTGCAGCTTAGTTAAGCAGCAAGGCAACAGCATTTTAAGCCACAGCTGTTTGCTAAATGGAAGTTTGTCTAAGTTCTTAAACACCTTGTTACATATACATTGAGAGGCAGAGTTTCAGCTGCATCTGCAAGGTGGTAAATTCCTCAGGGAAATCAATTCTGGTTTCTCAATTCACTAGCTGGTTTTCTGTTAAAACACTAGAGTAATACTGCCTCTGCTTTGGACCCCGAGAACTGGCAAGATCCCAAGGAGCTCATCTACTATCTAGGACTGTGCATTTACCAAACTCATCTCTCTCTCCAACATAGCACCTTACCAGAAATACAGCAGGAGCAAAGCAGGCACAGAAGCCGACCTTAGTGGTACTGATGTCAACTATGCCCTTTTTGCAATACCCTAACAGCTTAAAGGAGGGTGAGGTAGACTAGAAGGGCAATTGGGAGACAAGAAAGCATGGTGGTGCTGAGATCTTTCATTCCTAGGGAAAAGAAGCACATTAAAGTAGGGGAGATCAAGCTCCTAGCAGACTTCACCTGCCTGGTGTGATGAATTTCACACGGCATTCAGCTATGCTTCACCATGCTGCATGTCCTCAGGAATCAGCCCTCACCTACTGGCAGGCGGAAGGGTTTGGGCTGCAAGTCAGCCTGCTGTCACCACTGCCTGCTGAGCACCAAGTCATGTGGCCAGTCCCCTCCTGTAGGGAATATCTTCTTGCATTGGCACTTCCCCATCGTACCAAACAGCACAGAGGAAAAGCTTATTTGTCTTTTGAGATACTAGGAATAAAGTCTCATCTCCTCAACCCCTGCTGACACGGTTTGATGAAAATACCGTTTCTAGTCCCTACTTTTCAGCAACACCAAGGCCACCCAGTGTTTTCAAGTTTGTAGTTTACAGTAAGATGCAAATTATTTGTTCATAAGAAGCAGACTAATAATAGTGAAAAAAAAAAAAAAAATCACACAGAGTAGCAGAAAACTTTATGAGTAGAAAGAAAGGAGAAGAGGTACTGCCTAGAGGGAAGCAGCTTGCATTTCCACACAAAAAAAAAGCTGAGGAACACATCCTCAACAAGAAAGCTGAGCGCACCTTCAACAAGTTTGCAGATGATATAAAACTGGAAGGAGTGGCTGATACACCAGATGGTTGTGCCACCTTTCAGAAGTACTACCTTGACAGGCTGGAGAAGTAGGCAGAGAGGAATCTCACCAAGTGCAAAATGCAAAGTCCTGCATCTATGGAAAAATAACCCCAGGCATCAGCAGGTCCTGGGGGCCTACCAGCTGGAAAGCAGCTTTTCCAAGAAGGACCTTGGGTCTTGGTAGCCAACAAGCTGACCACGAGCCAGCAATTCAACCTCACAGGCAAGGCAGCCAACATCACGAAGATTGTTGCCACCAGGTCTAGGAAGTGATCCTGCAACCGTACGCAGTGCTGGTGAGGCTGCATCTGGAGTACTGCATCTCATTCCGGGCTCCCTGGTACAAGAAATATCTGGGCTTACTCAAGTCCAGCACAGGGCCACAAAGATGTTGAAGGGACTGGAGCATCTGTCATACGAGAGGCTGAAAGAGACGAGATTGTCTAGCCTAGAGGAGAGAAGGCTTGGGCGATCTTATCTGCTTGCACAAATGTCTGATGGGTGGGAATGAAGGAAGGAGCCAGACACTTCTCAGCAGTGCCCACTGACAGAATAAGAGGCAATGAGCACAAACTAAAAACAAACAAACAAACAAAAAAAACCCCAGAAAATTCCATCTGAACACAAGTAAACATTTTTTTACTGTTAGGAAGGTCAAACACTGCTACAGGTTGCCCAGAGAGGTTGTCTGAACAATCTGCTTTAGCTGATCCCATCTGAACAGTGAAGTTGGACTAGATGATCTCAAGAGGACCCTCCCAACCTAACGGTCCTGTGAAAGTATCCTAACATGATCGTTTATTGTTTCCTAAACATGATATTCATGTCCAGTTTTACGGGAGTGGTTTACAGAATACAAATACTCCACTCTGCGTCTTTAGCTACTAGGACTCTTCACTGAAAGCACCCTCATGATTTCCAAAGTTCTGTAATGCCCAAATACTTATTTTTAAAATTCCTACTGGTTTATGAGCTACTTCCTAACAGAAAACACTCACTAATCATTCCAAAATGATGGTTAGTGTTTTCTTCCCTCACTCCTCTTCCCTCAATATGGCTCCTGCCCTGAAGATTTTACAAACTAAATGAAGCCATAAGATAACTACAGAGCCGGTAGAAGAGCGGTTGTATTTTAAAATGCATGCACTGGAAGTTTGCTGTCCTTTTTTCTTAGACATTTGCAAAGCATTACCTCCACTTTTCAGTTGGGGACCTGCACTCTGCCTCCAACAGCAGTATATGGTAGCTCAACAACAAAGCTAGATGTAGAATTTTAAGGCTGTTGTTTCCAGCAAACCATTATCACCAACACACACCTGATATCGCCACAGGATTTAATTGCTTTTCTTGCTCACCTGCACCCATGCGTCCTTTGTGCAATTTTCTTCTCTTACCAGTAAACATACAGCTTACTCGTATATCCCCTCATATATGTTGGCTGCTTGACCTAAGGTTTCCTATTTCATGGAAGTAAAATTCATGAGGCACCCATATAACTTAACTTCTCGTTACTCTTATTCTCATATAGATTTTGGGAAAGATGCTGCTGTACACTGAGAAACACCCATTGAATCCACCCACGTTATTCAAGACCTAAGGCACTCAACACGGCATAGAGAGGTCATGGTGGCTCTTGGCAAAGAGTAGCATGCTCTTCTTGCCTGCAGAGGGAGTATCGGTCCCGTGCAACACGCTCTCGCACACCTCCTTCTCCCCCAACTGGAGCAACAAATGAAAATCAAGGAGTTGTGGGGCAGAGGGTTTGCCCCTCTGTATGTTTCCCTCCTTGAAAAGCGACTGTATGAATGAAGAATTGGGGCTTTGAAAATGGAAGAATACACTAGAGAGCATTTGAGTGAATCTGTTTATCCCTTTGTATATGTCCCACAACCCCCCCAATATTTTGTATTAAAGAAGAAAGCAGGGAAGAGAGAAGCAGAAGTGTTCTTAAGGTAAAAGGAGTACTACTTTTCCCGTATTTCCTACATGGGGAGGATTTTGCACGAGCCAAATCGATGGAAGCTGGCAGGAGCCTTAACAGTAAGTATTCCCTGCCTGGCCGGAGAAGGTATGGATCTCCCACTTAGTCTTGTGAAGGTCATCAAGCAGAGGATAAAAGGGAAAAATCAAAGTGAATGACTATTAGAGAAGAGGTGCAGCAAGGCAGTTGACTTGTGCAAAGCCTATCTGATTTAAGATGTTTTGTTTTCTTGAAAATATTATATTTGGGAGGCTTTATTCATTCTAATGTATTGAATGGCAACTTGGTCTTAATAACCATTGAGTTAGGTAGCCTCAGCCCCAAAATGCCAAAAACAGTGGCCAACAGAAACAAAATATTCTGGCTGCCTCATGAACCCTAAAAGAACTGTAACAAGTCAACTCAGGAGGGAGATACTGGGAGGCTTTCATTTACATGGGGGAAAAAAAGCAAAATCAGTGGCTTTTAAATCATCAGCTGAGTAGCAAAACAATTGGGAAGAGGGCCAAGAAGGTACTCAAGTCCAGCTTTCCAAGAGAAAAAAGCATTGGAGAAGGTACCGCAGCGGAGCCGAGATAGGAAGAAGCAGTGTGGAATGTTTTTCTGATCTTCAAGTGTAAAAAAAGAAAGTCTGCTCAGTGGAGAAGAGTAATGCAGAAAATACGACAGGAACTCTCCTGTTCAGGGCTTATCAGGTTTATATGATTCATAGAACCCTCCAGTCCCCACAGCTGTGATACCACATCAGACATAATTACTTCTGCTGCCCAACTGGGTATGCTAATCAAGGAAGCTGGGTCAAGCCTGACCCCCACCTACTTCCCTCCCTTCCACAGCTTTTGATCAACTTACTTAAAATGTTGAGAGCTCATCAAATATACAAATATCAAGTCTGTCACTCTCCATTGCTGACATTGTTGGAGATCTTCGGAACACAAGGTCTTTTACCAAAGGTCCTGCTTTATGCTTTCAATGCCTATATATTATTAAAAAGAATAAAGTCCAACAAGTTACCTGGAGCTAGATACTCCAGGTTCCAAAATACAAATCAAAATATGAAAAACAAGATTAAAACATCACACACAAAACACTCCGAAAAACCTCAGAAGATACTAAAAAGATGAAGACATTTTAGGTTGCAAGGAAGGTTTTAACACTTTCTTGCCTGACAGCTCAAGCATTTCAGCTGACTGAAATTGTCACCCCATCATGTAATAAGAGAGAATATCTAACTTATAAACCTCTTAAGCTTAGAGGCTCTCTCTCTTTTCCAAGTCACCTCGTCCAGTTCTTTACCCCTCGCTGTTTCTCCCATTTTATCCTTATGGCTGAGGCATATCCCTCCCCTTCATCCCATCCTGCCCCGTAACATTCTTCTAACCTACACAAACATCTAAGCTTTATATTCTTCCTATTCTTTATATACTTCCTCAACCATCCTAATTCAAAGCTTCCAGCTTAATTTGTTGCTAAAAATCAACCATCCCTACCAAATTCTTTCCCATTTCCAAACTGCTTCCTGTAGTATGAAGCCTTCTTTGTCCAGGGTCTTTCCAAATGGCCTGCCTGTACTTCTCAAACTGACCTTCTCTGACAAATTGCTCACCTGCAGGTCTCGTTAAGTCTCCCATTATCTCAGTGACACTCTTCCCTAAGGGCCTAAATCTCCTCAGAACCCAGACTGAGGCAGCTACGCTATCAGAGGCTTGGAGTGAAGGTGCTTCTTTCCTGGCCCATGTCCAAGAGCCAGGCAACTCTTCAGGCCCTGCTCTCCTGTCCTTTGAGACAGGCGACATCCTACCTCCCATATTCGAAATCCTGCTCACAAAAGAGAGTGTCTGCTGAGGGAAAAGGCTGTGTCAATATAGAGAGGATGACAAAGTCACAAATGCAAAAAGATTAGGTTACAGGCCAATACTTGTTTCCTAGTGATAAGGCTAAGAATACTGAAGATAAGATAGTGACTTATTTATGGGTGCAGGAATAAAAAATCCCGCACAAATTTAAGTGATTTTTCCATCTTACGAGGCAAGGACAAGCTCATCATTCAACCAGCCCAAGACACAGCTACCTTCTGAAACCCACCACACCTTCTTGATGCGCTCAAACAGAAGGCAACTGCCATGGGGTGAGAAGAGACAGCGTGCCTATAGCAGCACCAACTCTTCCCAAGAAGAGTCTTTGGAAGAGTCTTTGGTTCTGCGGGTCCCTGGCCCGAGGTTTGGTGGAAGCCCTCCTAGCAAACCCCGGGAGGGGCTCCTGCCTTTGCCTTTAAGAGCAAGGGGGGCGGCGGAGGGCGCCCCTCTCCGCTCCCCTACCCCCGCCGGCCGACGACGACGGGGCGGGCTCTGGGCATGCTCGGCGGGGCCGGACCGGCCGCCGGGCCGCACCGGGGCGCTGGCGGACCCCCTGCCCTCTCCCGGCGCCCCGCTGCCCGCTTCGGTCTGCGGGGGTGAGGAGTGGACGGGGCGGGGGGGCCGGCCGCCGTACGAATCGGTGTGTGTGGTGACACGTGGAGGGGACAGTAAATCACCTCATTAGCATGCACAACAGGCAGCTTTTTTAGGAGTTAAGGACGACCCCCATTGTGTTGCCACATCAGAGCCTATCGGGGCGATTCCGGCCCTAACTTGAGCGGTGCCTTGCTTCTCTTTTTACCTCTCGATTCTTACAAAGCGATCCCTAACACGGTTTTGATGGAATCACCCCCCATTCAAAAGGAAACGTTCGGTTTCCTTTGTGTTAAAGAAAGTGCCATTTAAAAAACCCAAATCCCCTGGAAACACCAGCAACAGCCTGCTACCTTACTATTTCTGCTCATTAAATATGCTGAATCACCAAAAATTAGACAATTAAAGCAAGATTTCAGGTAGGCATTTAGCTACCGCGTTGGGGAAACTGTAGCAATGTCAGCGTTTGAGTAAGTTAACACACAAATTTGGGGGACAGAGCTCAGAAGAATTCATCAATGCCATCTTAAAAATAACCCAAGCTGGTTGCTAGTTTATTTGTGTGGCTCAATTTGTGCCTCGCCATGTGCTCAAATACGCTCTGTTTAGCAGCCAACTTTTTCTTTTTGCTTAATTAAAACCAGAACATCAGTAGCAATGTTTTAAAGAAAACGATGAAGTAGAACAGCACGTCCACCTGCGCTTTTAAAGTCTCCCCACATACTCTACTAGATTTCCCGGTGAACTGAAGCTGTTGTCTGTCCCTTAACACCTACCCACATCGTGAGCTTCCCCAGTCCAATATCCTTGAGCAGCAGCTTCCACTTGGGCCCTTTTCATGTGGGTTTAAATTGTGGAAATACTCATTATCAACGCAGATGTGAATTAACACAGAAGACGTGAATGAAACTCTGAAGAACTTATGAACTTCACCCGATTAATCTCAAACCAGTCAAATGTGCAAATGCTACTGCTGTTAACCACTCGACCACCAAAAAAGTTTTCAGGTACTGCAATTTCTAGCCCAGACTTCTCTTCACAAGGTATTCATGAATGTTACTACCCACCAGGAAAGCACAGAGAGCAACTGCTGCTAAAACACACACGCTCAACAGCAGCATCACAGAAAGAATTAGACACAAAATTGAGGATATAGATAATCCCACACAGTAAGTTACTGTGGTTTAATAAATTGGTGCTCATCAGCTGAGCTTCCCTAACTGCTCTTGAGCACCCTTTTAGACTATTAAAATGGCAAGTACAATGTGTTAGACTAAAACACCTTTGTTTCACTTCAAATGTGGCAGAGATCAGAAGAGCACACAGTCAGCTACCTCATTATGCCATTGTAATTCAATAGCCTGCAACAGTCAGTACAATCCTAAACCAGTGGGGTTTTAAAGTTCTGAATTGGAGGACACATATTGGAAATAAAAGAGTCACTCCCAATGTGCCAACTTATCCTGGATTCAAGAGCCAACTTTTCAGTTGTCACTCCTAACCTTTTTTTAGTTCTACCATTTTCATTATCTTTTTGATAACCATTACTGAGCATCTAGAAAATTATTGCTACTTTTACCACTGAAAACAGGGATTTCCTCAGGTCTGCACCTTCTACTTGTTCATTTATTTTATTAAGTTCATCACAGCAATAGCATTGCTGATGCAGTCACATCTGAACATGAGAAAAAGCATTACACAATGCACAAATACAGAAAAATTGCTTTAAAAAATGGGTCTTTTTTTAGTCTTACAACCAAGACTTAGGCCAATCCCCCTACTGAGAAGCTGCCTAGGGCTAGCAGAAGTTTGACTTTAATCTTACTAGTTGTTTATGCATTTTCCTCAACAAGATTCCCCATCCCACATAACCAATTAACAGGTAATACACACACACTTTATAAAGTGTAAGTTATGGGCTGGAAACAGGTCCTTTAAAAAAGAAGCTGAACGTAGCTTACCTGTGTCCTGGGGTTCACTAACCAGCGGTCTGCAGTATGAAAGATTGTGCATCATCAACTCTTCTTTTAGCTTCTTCCCCCCTCTCCTCTGCTCCTTTGATCTGAAAGAAAACAGCAGCAAGCAATACTTTTGCTGGTCAAACTGCATACTATGGCTCAGTCTCAGTTTGAATTTGGAAAACATTTAACAATGAAAGCTAGGCTTAAGTGCTTCCAGAGCTAAATAGCAGCTGCAGCTTTTTTCCCCTAATTGCAATCTCAGATGTAGGTAAGATTTGGGTTGGGGGCAGAGGCTGGGTAGCTTTGGGGTTTTTGGTTGTTTTTTTTTTCGAAAAACTGCTGAACACTAGCCCCTGAACAGAGTCAGGGCAAATACAAGTGTGGGGCAAGTCATCATATCTGCCTCACCACCACTTCCAATAGTTCAGTTTATTTCTGTAGAAAATAAATAGTAATAACCTTTCTACTGCCCAGACTGTGGTCTAGCATCCTGTAAAGACATAGGATAAACACTAAGGAGATAAAATAACAGGACCGTGCTGTTAGCCTTCAGCTATCTTCCTGTCAATCTGCCTCAGACTGCATCTTCACTGCAGGGAAGTTCTGGTCACCAGCCTCTCTGCCTCCCCATGCATCAGAGCTTCCTTCTGAAGGGAACCAGGCAGGCCAGAAGATAATGCATACCAGCTGTCAATCCAACACAGACTCAGGTGGCAATCAGGCTGCTCATCCAATGACCAAAACTTACAGGTGCAGCTGATCAAAGTATTATTTTTCTTCTCCTTTTGTGGAACACCTCAGCATTTTTTTTTAATTTTTTTTTAAATTTTTTTTGCAGGAGTGTGTGGATCAAATCCTGCTGTTGAAATCCTACCAAGTGTGTTCCTGTACTGTTTTAGAGAATGGGCCCCCAAGGCAGTACGTATATACCTTGGTTTGGGGTATTCAGCTGGTCAGCTAAGTCAACACTGCTAGAGAAAACTGACTTCTCATAAATCAACAATCCTCTGTACACTTTTCCCAAACAATGGGGTTTTTTTTTTTTTTGATTGAAATCCAGCTTTTCCTCAGACTTCTTAGTAGGCATGACCTCAAATTTTAACAGTTTCTTTTCAACTGTCCTCATGAAGCCAATAGTTCTGTGAACTTGTTTTCTAGGCTTATATATCTTTTGCTGACTATCACGGCTCTCTGGAGACCAGATAGACTGGAAACAGCAGAGAGCTGTTCGGGAAAAAAAAACACCACAGAACAACCAACCCGCCCTCCCGCCCCCCCAACAAACTCCCAAAGAAGTATTTATAAGCAGAAATGGTCAACATGAGATAAGAATGCCTGTATTACTACTGACACAGTGCTCGAACTTTACAGAAAGACTCTTTTCTGCTACAAGTCCCTTTTTTTTTTTTTCAGGTGCTTCTACTGTACCTGAGAGGTAATCCACAAATATTTTATGCAGTTATTTAATGCACTTACGTCAGCAAGCTGTGCCTGAGGGACTGAAAAGGAAAGTAATGCAGAACTCACCATTCATTTGCTTGAATGCTCCTTCCACGCATCCATCCTCATCAACCAAATACTACTTTCTAAAAATCACATGTTTTAAAAGCAAGTAACACAGGGATTTATGAGCCCTGCTTCCCATACTGAAAAGCTGGCAGAGGGCTTCTAACATTGGCAAAAAAACCCCCCAGAACCAAACAGCTCTAAGGAGCAGCACAAGTGTTGCTCATTTGCCATGATTAGAGTGAAATCCTGGTCTCAATTCAATCAATAACAAAATCCTCAATGATCTGCTTTTAGCTGGGGTTTTGCTCATAGAAGCTAATGATTCCAGCTCTCCTGCACCAAAGCATGTTCCAAGGCTTGAGACACTTTACTGCCCCCAACTGCTTTTTCCATCTCTTCACTAGAAGTCAATTTTCCCATCACAGAGACAGCAGAATTAATCATATACGTTCACCTTAGCCACTGTATTTTGCAGTCCAGGTGTTAAAACGCAGTCAGGCAAACTCAAGCTAGCTGCTCCTGATCCAGATTAAGCGGTTGCTGACACATTTCTGATGCCCTGGCACACCCTCCTCCTACTTCTGTTCTGTTGATTTGACTTTCTCCCTTACCATTTCCCAGTTCAGATTTGCAATCTTATTGGTTTAGGGTTTTGGTTTTTCGGGTTTTTTTTTTTTTTTTAAGAAACACTAAACATAGGGTGATATACTAAGCTTTTGCTGGGGACTGTGCTATGTAGATAGCAGCCTGTACCAGAGGAAGACAAGTAAGCTGGCAGAGGTTGTGTCTCACCTCACAATTCTCTCAAACCAATTCCAGCTAATCTAGCCACTTTGTTGTTGACAAAGTTTCAGACATGGTTTTATTTCAAAGCTTTCTGAAATGAATGGAAGATACCAGCCTTGAGGAGCTTCAGGCAGTAGATAGTAAATGCAAATTCTGCTAGACTTCACTACGATAGAGAAATGTAGTCATTTAATGTAACCCAGATTTCTAGGTTACCTGTTGTCAAAAGAGAGAGTTAAGCACTACCAGTTGGCAACTGTTCTTCATCCTGTGGAAGGGAGGAAAAATTTCTCTGGAGAAACCTTGCTCTCTCCATGGACTACAAAGGGAACTGAAGACTGGTTCAGCGCAAAACATCAAATTTGTAGATAGCTAAACCTAGCTTAAAGGCAAACTCCAACTCTTAAAAATCAACTGGAATTCCATCATTCATTTAACTAAAAGGAATGCCATTTAAGTAACAGGAGTGCTGTGTCCTAAACCATCACACATAATCTGACACGGCCTAGTAACACGGCAGGGTTTGACATTCAGTGGCAGTATAGTTTGAACAAATGCTAGCAATTGCCACCCACCTTGTCTATCATTCCTCCTTTTCTGCACCATACGGACAAAAGTGTCTGTGTAGCACACAGTGAACAAGATTGGACCACAGATGTTGCTAAAACTAACTCAGAAAAATGAAAGCCCAAAGTACTCGTCATTCAGATGGCTTCCAAAAGGCCTCACAAACTGCACCTCTTATGCAGAAAACAAGGGCTGCCTACAACTGAATGGCCATTAAAGCCATCACGCACTTTGCCTGCAGTCCCCTAGGCTGCTGTACATCCTTAAGCATTTCACTCTATTCTCTTTCTCCTTGCAGATCCCCATCTCTTAAGAAAAGATTAACACACCCCATACCTTACTAGACTGTTGTGACCCTAAATATATTACATAGCATGAGCTGTTAATCTGTATGTTGTTGCATAAGCTTTGTAAGTATGCACACAAGAAAAGCAAGTGTCAGAAGCCCACCTGCTAGTCTCTCTTCCCATACCAAATCTGTCCCTTCCCTGCTCAGCTCACAAGGCAGGTTACACAAAGGTCTATTTGCTCACCTGCAGTTTTTCAGAATTAACAGTTACTGTGTTTGCTAATAGTGCTTTGGAAGGCTTCTGTCATAGATCAGACTTCTACAAGGAACATACCAGATCCACCACAACCAGGAGGCTAACACTACAGAAACTTTAGCTGCCACATCCAGCAGATTTGCTGAACTGATGAATCTGAGTAAATACTCAGTGAAGCAACCAGTTTCCTCAGATAAGAAGAGCAGGAAGGGTTGCAAATATCCTAGTAACAGTGACTTGAGCAATTATACTTTCAGATAAAATACTGATTTCTAGCCTGGCGCTGGAGGTCAGCCCTACTGAGGTTTAGGGTTTCTCAGGCCAGATAAAGAGGATGCCTTTTGCCCTCCACCCCCTAAGATGCAATTAGATAACTTGCAGATTTCTTGACCAGAATGTATCTGTCCCTGTTTCTTGCTGAAGGACACTTTCTCACTGCAGCCATACTTCCTGCGTTGCTGTACTAGCAGCCTGCTTCCACCTCCGACAGAGACCAAGTAGCACAGTCGCACCCCTGAATTCCCAGATTATAAGTGACATTATAGTACAAAAAGAAAGAAAAAAAAAAACAAACCCAAAGTGTTTCACAGGATGATGAATGGGATGCTCAGCTATAGCAACCTCCTCTCAGACCCTGACGCTTTACAAACCTAGGGCTTAGTTTGGCTGCGATAAGCCTTCTGACAGAAAGCCCCCCGCCAGTGCCACTGCCACGTGCTGCCCAGGAAGTTCTGCCCCGATCTGTACCTTGCCACCTCATCTGCACAGCCACAGACCTCGTCCTCTACTGTAACCTGTTACGCCACCTTCTGCTTTAGCCGTTCCATAACACTTACACAGCTATTCTACTCAGAACTTCCTCTATTGATGAGAGCAGCTTACTTCTGGCACCAGACTCTTACAAAGACAGCTTCTGGTTCTTCATTCCCACCCCCAACCCACCCCCCGCGGGGCAGCAGAAAGATCTGGGTCAGCATTTTCCAAACTGGAAGGTCACAGGTCAGCTGAGTCACCTTGGAGGAATAGGAATGTAAAGAGTAGGATGTTCTGCACCCATCATACCGGATCCCCATTTACAGCTTCTATGAATTCAGTTTCCCACTTGACTAAATACACTCCTGAAAGTTGCTTTAGCAACCCTCTCTGCAAATTAAAATCTCTCTCACTAGCAATGAAGCTGAAGATAACAGAAGGGAAAGTAAAGAGGAAAAAAAAAATAATCTGGTATTTACAAACTATAAATACTTTGTCTGACCCTTTCTCTCTCATTTGTGTCAGTACGTAAATTACTAATTGTTTTGGATTATTTGGCATAAATTCTGGAGGTGTCCACACACCTTCCCCCCCGCATCTGGTGAACTGAAACAAGTTGGAGGGTTTAGCGTTCTAAGCAACATTCTTCACACTTTGGTGTAAAGTATATTTAGAGGAAATGTAAATGAGCTAATGAATAATAAAATGAGCTTTATGCCTCAGTTAAATTACCACAAGCCAAAAATGTGGTTCTGATTCTCTTTACCTTGGACCCAATTAGCATGGAAGTTAAGGCAGAGGGGAAAAAGCTCTGAGTTTTTTGTATCATTGATTTACATTCTTTATCCTTCTTTATAGTGAAAGTTTAAAAAATAGAAAGTAGAACTTGGTTTTTGCCACAATCTCTGGATGGCATTTTGAAATGTTTAATTAACATACTACACAAAACAATGTAAATCAGACTAACTTAATCTGTTTCTCAGTGGCTAAAGTAATGAAAAAAAGAAATAATGGTAAAGAAAATGAAGGTTGAGATTAAAGAGGCCTACAGTTAATGACGGGCGGAAGTTCAACTGTCATGTAATCGAAAATGTTTGAGAATGGACAATAATTAAAGTCAAGCAAAAGATGAAGCCCAGATTATTATAATGAGATATGATATGTTCTTCAAACTATCTGGAGGTTAATGTTACTTGGTTTCATATGGCTACGGGTAAGTAAGTACTGTACTACCATATAGTAAAAATAATGTAACTGGATACAGTCTGCTTCACAGTGACCCAAGGTTAATGGTAGTTGCTCTTAGTATATTTAAAAGGTTTAAAAGAGATGTAACAACCTCAGCATTACAAATCTAGTGCAATAGCACTAGAAATGGCACTGAACAGGCTAGCATAATACTGGTGTTCTTGGTTCCATGAAAGCAAGTTCCAGTGTAATGTATGTTGGCTTTTATCTGTATAATTATACCGAATATGTCCATGAATTCTTTCATTCCTGAATGGCACCACCTTTTGAGTAATAGATCATTGGTATGCATCAGTCTGATAAGGTATTACACTAATATATCATTAAAGCAACAGATGTATTAGTGTAATACATTACGGAGGTAAAGCACTCTGATGATGATGTATTCCTGAAAAGATGGCACCATACGGAGAAGACGAGGCCCAGGAGAAGACTTTTGCTCAGTTTAATAGAATAAAAGGTATGCCTTCCTGGCACAAAAATGTGATGCTCCCTATAAAGATACGGCACCACTATTAATTGTATTCCCATTTGTATTGGTAATCTGAGGATCATATGGCTTGGAAAAAATTTACTGTGGTTAAGGAAAACATAAAATTTAAAAACGTAACCTATCATACTGTTTCACAGTCTTTCACCAGTATGTCTGATCTCCTTACCAGGACCTGTATCAGGGCAGGCAGTTCAGGGATATACTCCCTGGCCCATGTTATTTCAAAGGAATTTCACATATTTAATTACAAAGGGTGCATGCTGATGTACGAAACAAAGGTGAGGGCTGAGAACAATTAGTCTCCTGAAGCAGTCATCCTTCATGTTTTACCCATTTTCCACCTGTAAAATTCCTCACAAAAATTAAAATTCAAATGATAAATGAATTAATCTGAAAAATAATTGTTTAAACACAAAAGTCCAGATTACAATACCTTAAATTCTGAAGAGTTGTGCTGTATTCCTTAGCCCTCATAAGGCAAGAGCGTTCAGATTCAGTGGTGATCACAGTTGGGTCTTAAACGAAATTGATTTGAGATGCACTAGTGAGTATATTGGCAATTTTCAAAATAATGCTGAACAACTAGAATATTAAGGGCTAAGAGCAGGATAGCTACGAAGAAAGAAAAAGGAAGAGAAAGATAAGCACAAAGAAAATAAAAGCAACGCAAAGAAAGGAAACAAAAGACCAAAGAGAAGAGTTGGAGTGGCAAGGATAGAGGGAAAAAGAGGCAGAATTGACCCCCATCCACCCCCAATTTACAACATTGACTTCAGTACTCACAAATTTTACTGGTACAGGCATACACACAGAAACATGCTTTTCAACGAAAAACAGATGCAAATGGGCCCACTGGACCTGATTTTACCATCTCATATTGGTGGGGAGACTAACACTTATAGAAAGAAGGTTTTACCAGACTAACATTATGAAGTTTTACAGGGCCAAAAATGACTACAGAAGGGCTGAGGCAGCTGGGAATCAGGATCATGAAGTTTTGGGAAGCTTTATTCTAGTGGTGTTGTTTCTCTTAAAATGTTTTAATTTCAAAATTGTAAAGTGGTAAGTGGTAGTGAGACAGAAAAATAGCCTAGCCGGATCTCTCTTTCTTTCTTTCTAAACAGGACTGATATGTGATGGGAATATTTGTTAGTACTATCACAATCAGACCTACATGCCATAGCCAGGGGAAAGTAGGTGATGTAAAATAATTAGTGTGTAGCATATCTTCATATAATTTATCTTTAGAGTCAAATTATTACCTAATTCTTCTCTTTGCCAAATGCTATCCAGCAATCTTCTGTTATTTTACCAGAAATATCTGCACAATTGTTAGAGAGCAAAAGCTACAGGGTTGTTCCGTTCTTTGCGTTTTGCTTTTTAATCAAATTCTTTTATTTCCCACATGCAAAATACAGCACCAAATTCTAACTAATGGACCTACCTTGATTTATTGTAGCTAAAGATCTGTTTCACAACGTTGCATTCGACTGGTATCAGAGAAAGGGAAACAGACGTGTTCATTATTTCAGTACCTTAGTACCGAGGAATCACAAAGGAGGATAGCACAGTTACCCTTATTAGGCACTGGAGAAACATGAAATACCAAACTAATTCCTGACACACAAGCCCCACCATCTAGGATTTTGTTTTGGTTTGTGACCCACTTTCACAAATGATGACAACCCAGTGCCTTGCAAGTCTGAGCTGAACAGATGCACCATGGGGGGAGATCATATGTGATATCTGGAGCCTTCCCTCTGCTTTTCTAAACAGATGAGCATCTGCCTAAAAACTTAAGCCCCAAAGTCAGCTATGCACTGCACAATTACTCGGCTCTACAGAAGAAATACTACTACAGTGTGATCAATGGTGTTATAATCTGGTCAGTCTGCATGCAGATTTGCTCTTACTTTGCAGAAAGATTCTAGAAATAGGTAACTTCCAAGGTGATATCTTTTCCATAGTAGTTATCAGTCTGTGGTCTGCAGAACTCAGCAAGAACTAAGGAATCTGCAAAACAAAATTGAAAGAAGCGAACTTAGAATAAGTAGGTTAAATTTGCCATACACCTACACTGGAAAGCAAAAAGGATTAAAAAGAACTAATTTATGTGAGACACAGCGTTACATTCTTACATCCATCCTAAGTATTTCCCTTAGCACCTTCTTCCATGTAATACTTGTCTTCTGTCCTTTTCTTTCAGCTGGAAACTGAGACTGTGCTTTAAAGCTTTTTTCCACACAGAAACAAGTTATACAGTAAATCTCAGCAGAACTTGTCCCAACTCTCTCTCTTGAATTCTAGGATGGCCAAGAGTGTCTCCAATAAAAAACCCCAGTCAAACACAGGAAACGCTGTCTGGGGTAAGACCAATGATGCATCCAGCCTGGTACTGTGTCTCCGACAGCAGGAAAAAAAATGGGGAGGAGGGAGTGTTTCGGCAACTGTTTCCAATTTTTTATCCCTGGAGCTCTACAGGGAGCAGTAGCCACATCTGGGTGCTTTCCTCTATGTTTCCCTCCACTTCCCTATATATATCTATTATTGATACTCTCACCTTCATACCCTTTCCCTTTTTGAGCTGTTGTGCCATGAGCAGTTTCTGCATCCTCAAATAGTTTTGGGGGTTTTCTCCTTTATTTGCCTTTCTCCCTGGGAAGTTTTGTGGGGGTTTGGCTAATGCCTTGCCTAGAATGGAGAAGCCAGTGGAGATAACATGAAAAAAAGCTATTTAGGGAGAGCATGTGAATCTGGCAACTATTGGCAATGCATTCCCCTTCTACTTCTCCAGCATCCACTGTTGTTGTAGAAATGTTAGATATTACCCTCCCACGTAGTCATTCTAGTATCCTTTTATACACATCCTGCCCATGAAGTTACCTAATTCCTTTCTGAGCTTTCTGATACTAGTAATCCGTCACATCTGTGATTTTACGAACCTTTATCACATTTTCCCTCACCCTTCTCTCCAAGCTGAAGAATATCAGCTTTTTTTAGGCTCTCCTCACAAGGCTGTTGCTCCATCATCACAAGCATTTTGACTGACCTTCTCTGCATCTTCTTTAATCCCACTGCCCTCTTCTTGAGATGTGGAAACCAGAACTGTACACAGTACTGAATATGTGGGTGCATCACAGCTTTGTACGGTGACAAAACGTCATCTCTTTTTTGTACTCAGTACCTTCCCTGGGTTGTTTTTTTTTGCTTGGTTTGGGTTTGGTTTGGTTTTGGTTTTGCTGCCACAGCACTTTGAGCTTAAGATTTCAGAGAAGTGACAGCAATGACTCCAAGATGTCTTACCTGAATTCAGGAGTTCAGCACCTCAGTTCTGAGTTCAACATCATGCAGGTAGGGATTAGATTCTTTTTCATTAGATCACATTTATCTACGCTAAAACCTGGGACACAAACTCAGTTAATATAATCTGCAGACCTGAAGATTTGACTGTTCATTTCCTCTTCATCTCTTTGATGAAGATACTTGGGGGACCTTACTGCTGAGTCTTCTCCATGCTCAGCAATGCCCATTAACCCTTACTCTTTCCTTTCCATCCTTTGTCTAGTTTTCAGTCCACACAAGAACCTCTCCTCCAGTTACTGCAATTTACTGTCTTTAATAACGTTGGGCAGCTGGACTAGATGATGCAGACCCCTTTCCAACTGAACTATTCTATTCTACTCTTTGGAACCTTGGCAAAGGCATTTTGAAAATCCAAATATATTATGTCCAGTGGATCCCCTTTATCCATATTCTTATTGTCACCATCAAAGATCTTCAGCTTAGCGAGGCAGGATTTCCCATTACAGAAGCCAACCTGACCCCTTCTCAACAGGCCAGCTTTATCCACTGATGTTACTCGTTATTATTATTAGAGATGGTACTCTAGCATTATCCTAGGAATGACAGTAAGGCTTACTCATCTCTAGTTCTCAGGATCCTATCCATAGTCCTTTTGGTAGATGGAAGCTGGCAATTTTGTAGACGGCCAAGTACCCACCCTCCATCACAGTGGCTCTTTGTATTACGTATCACAGCCAGCAGTTCTGCAATTTCATACATGAGCTCCTTCAGGGCTCTTGGGTGGATATGATCCAGTCCTGGTGACTTACTGACATCTGACTTGTCTAGTTGGACCAATACATTGTGTGTATTAACTTAAAAATTGATCTATTTTTTCTGACTTATCTGCTAGAAAGAATGCATCAGATTTGGGAATGAGACAGTTTCTGCTGTAGAAACAACACAAGAGTTCATTGAGTTTCCTTCGTCTACTGCAACCCCTTCCACATCTTGACCATTGTGTGGTCACATTAATCCTTATCTGGCTTCCTGCCTCTGGAGTATTTGCAGAATTCTCTACTATCTGCTTCCGTATTCTTTGCCAGGCTCTCCCAATATTCTTTTTAGCTTTCTTCATTTCTTGTTTGAAACCAACCTGCCATTTTTATGGGACTTCCTGTTCTCATTTGACACGCTTTCCATTTCTGAGAAGTCTTTTTCTTTCAATGGACTACCTCATTTTCACATTGAGCCATGCAGCAGCTCATTTTTGGACTGCTTTGTTTTCTTTCCGAATTGTGCCGCAATTTTTACCTAGACTTCTACCACAGTAACTTTTAAAAGCCTTTAGGGTGCTTTTAGGTTTCTTCCTTGTCAGACTGCTTCTTATAAGGCCTTTTTCCTTGAGAATGTACCTCATTTTTATGTAGTTCCCTGTCCTTAACCTGAAAATCTGTGTACTGAATTTATTTCGCTTGCTCTCTCCCACTATAATTTTAATTTTGATTATATTGTGGCTGAACCATCCTACTATTATTTCTTGAATGAAGTGTTGTGTACAGTCAAGACCGAACCCAGAATGGCATCTTTCCATTGCTTTCTGCAATATTATTTTATATTCAGCTTCTTAAAACTTGACCAAATGTTTAACGATTGAGCTGAAAGTTTTTCATGTCAGATGACTGCCTCATTCAGCTCTTTATGAGAATGAGACTTGCAAAAAAATATATTACAAAACAGGTTTGAGACATTTGTTTTGAAATATTCTATATCCCCACGCTCTGGAACAGAAAATTGCTATTTGCAAAGGAGAACTTTTAGAACTTAACACACCTAAACCCTCAGAAAATTTCAATCTCATTGCATGCTTGAACTTCTAGGGCTGACCAGACAACTCATACTATGGAGTATATGATCACAACGCAGCCCCAACACCTATGGCAGCTCAAGAGGACATTCTTTATCATGGCCACCATCAGCTTGCTGGACACCAGGAGCAAAAACAGGGTCCTGGTCGCATCAGGGACTGTTAGGAACCCATGCAATAAAGGAGAGAAATCTGTCTATTTAAAACACAGAACAAAAACTAGATCCAAAGAAAGATGGGGAATGGACTGGAAGAAACAAGCCTCTGTGTGGAAAGCAAGTAAGTGAATGTCAGGGCCAGACTCTGAAGGAAGACCCAGAAGACAAACTAGGTCTGGTTTGATAAAGAGACTGGAATTAAGATGAGAAGCCTCAGGAGTTGAGGTTACACAAAAAGAACAGGAAAGGAGGAATGGAAATTTGACAAGACTGGGACAGAGACAACCTACACATGGTGAGACAAGCAGGGGCTGAGGTTTGGTAAAGACAGACAAGAGTACCTGTGCGCACTTTGGTATGCTGCTGACCACTGCTCAGAGTCGAACTTGAGTTTTCACTGAAATACCAGTGTTCCTTTGCTGCATCCCACTACAAAAAAAAAATGACAATCATATAATTGAAGGTTATCATAAGGCATACGTGCCCAAGGACTGAGATAAAGTTGCACTGCAGCATTGCTACTGGCGCTTCCTAAATCCTGTAGGCTTAATTCCAGAATCTAATTGAACGTGCTTTTAATATAGCTTTCTGTGTGTTGCAGAAGGGGAGGCTGAAGAAGGGTAAGGTTGTACTGCTCTGCCTACTGAAACGAGCCAGATCTAGCTGGTGACAAAGGACCAACTCTGGTATGGTTGCTGTTGAGCAATCTACCATTTGAAGAACTGGGCTGCACCTACTTTGAAAGGGTCACTCCCAGTTTGGAAGGGAAGTAAATATTTTAAGGAACAATTCGGCTTCTTGCCAAAGTTGCAGCGTAACTAGTGGACTTCCAAGAAGGAGAGAGGAAAACCCTGTAATTACAGCAGTGCTTGCAATCTTACTAGGTTGGTTTTTTCTTCCCCTACTTGTCTTTAGCCAACTGCTTTCTGCATGCTCTCCTTCACTTACTTATCTTTAATTATTATTTTAAAAATAAAACTGCATTATAAATTGCCACCTTTTTTTCTTTTTTTTTTTGCTTCCTTTGGCACAATAGATGAACCTGTGTGGATATGACATCTTTACAGAGATCTTAAGTCATGTGTTGGAGGGTTCTCTTTTCTCTTCTTTATTTTTATATCAGAAAGGAAGGGAATTAAAGGGAGAAACCTCCAGAAGTTAGTCACATAATTTTGAGGATTCATATACATGCATATACTACACTTTGTAGGTTCTGCTACAGAGACAGTGCAAAGTTCATTCTGAAGTATGTAATGTTTCAGTGAATTGTATTTTACTAATATGTATAAATTTAAGGCAATGCACATTAAAATGGGATGCCTCCTTGGTGAAGACTTGAGAGAAATGAAATAGCAGCAATGGTTCCTTGACCTTTTTTCTTATTTAAAGATTAAATAAGAACTATATTGCTCTTTTGGAAGCCTCTCTACATCTTTCCCAGTGGCACAAGAGGTCAGTACAATCACCGGGACCCTGACATCCTTTCTTCTGTAATGAAAAATCCTTAATAATATGTATAGTTAATAAAATTTAATTGCATAATTCAACTGTAATTTAAGTCATGGTACTTGTCAGTGTGTCAAACACATCTTTCATAATATATGCTTCTATGATATAAGTCCCCCCAACTCTATTCAGCTTCCTCATGAATAAGAGTATACACTTTTAAATATTCAGTAATTGTAGGTTCTTGTCTAAATCCAGCCAAATTTGGCACACTGTAATAAAGTGAAAGGTCATTTCTCAGTTGCTGCTTCTCTGAAGGTGACATTTCTTTGGTTGAGCTTCCTGACACTGTGTAATTCCTTCTTCTGTTTATTTTACCACTCTGGTACCTCATTAGCCATTGCAGAAATGGGATTTCTTTGATTGTGGTTTGCACAGAGGACAGAACATATCGATATGTACTTAAAGAGTGTTAAAATGCAGACTATGTAAAAGCCAGTGTTTAGGGACAAACCTGTAAATGTAACTTAATGAACCAACAGACCATACCAGCTTCAAAGCACTGAAAATATCAGAAGAGAATCAATACTGCGACACAGGATTGTTAGCAGGTTACTTCCATTCTTCTGCAAGGAACACACTTGATTTCATTACTGCTAAACTCTTCTTACTAGAGAGATACCAAATCTCACCTCAGCCATACCTAAGGCAGCCATTTCCGCCCTCCCCCGGCAACCTCTTCTAGTCTACAGAAGTGGGGCCAGAGTCAAAATGTACCTGCTAGTTCTGGTGAAAACTGCCTCAGTCTCCTGTGGACGCAGGAGGAGGAAAACTAGGTAATTAGATCTTGCTGGCTAGGGACAACTTTGGGCTAGCAGCCCAAAAACCCCATGGCATGAGTGTTATTCTCCTCCTGTCCCCCAGGCTGAACTCCTGGGGCCCTCCTTCACCAGCTTGAGTTGAAAGACAGAAGGTGACTGTCTGCCACCACGAAGTCCTCACCACAACATCCAGCCTTCTACTTTTGTTTTCTCTGGCACAGTGCCTTAACATACCAGCTACATTTCACCTAAATCCACAGTTTAGACTGGACTCGTCCTGTTCTTCTTCACTGGTAAGACTGAACCCTCTCTTCCTTGTAAGATCTCTTTTTCATTATTTTTTAAATTAGTATGTCTCCCTTCAGGTTTGTTTTTTCTAACTAGACCGTGCCAAAATTTCTTAGCCTCTCTTCTTAGGTCTCATTTGTCAACTTTTTTGGTATTTTTGTTGCTGTCAACTGAAGTCTTTCCAACATACTGAGGTAAGTTTCAAACCTGGTGCCCACAACTGAACTAAACCTTGCAAATGAGGCTTGCACAGGACTGCCAAATAGAATAATTACCTTGCTTGTCTCTGTATATAATTCATTATCAAAACTTGTAAAATGCTAGGCTTTTAATGACAATGTCGTCTTTTTAATTCATGGTTAGACCACGGGCCAGGATCAGACGTTACCATCAGCTTAAGCAATGTCAAGAAACGAAGCTGGTCAAGGAATATGCAGTTTAAGCAGTAAGCGATAGCCAGGCCAATGCTGTGAAGCTGGAGGTGTCTAAACCCTGTGGAGGAGAGGAGCAAGCAGAGAGGCTTGGCAGGACAGAACCACAGCTGTGGTGGCAGACATCAAGAGCTGCAGCCGAGAGCCTGGCACTCAGAGGTAGTCTGAAAGGCCGTGAGGCTGCAGGGGATAGTTGACAGGATCCCTGTATAAGCAAATTAATTCAGAAGTTGGGCTCCCCAGTTCCAACCCTGTCTAATGTTTGACTTCTGTTAGATGCCAGAGGAGCTGGGTGCAGCTGGCGTGGGGCTGCCCAGCACCTAATGGCCATCTCATAGCCTCCTGCAGGAAAAGGCATAGTTATAACACCAGGGGTGTTTATTTATAAAAAAATACTTTTTTTTTGATTTAGCATAAATTTTCATTTCATTTTATCCTACATTTTTTCATCTCAATTTCTTTCCAAGGCATGTCAATCAGTAACAAAACAATTATATCTTTAATTCTTTCTTTAGTTCTTTCCCTCAGTGATTTTCTTTTCTTCTCTTTCTACTCTCATCTGTTGCCCCCCGTTAAGCCTCCCACATGTCTAACACTTCATCCCTACATTAATTTCACCTCCTAACAATTTGCAAAGTCACATATACAGTTTTCAGGGAAAAACACTGAAAAGGGAATGAAAGCACCGTGGATGGAGCAGAAAAAAAAAAATCACTATAATTTCCTGTAAACTTTCTGTAAAATGGAAACTTTCTTTTATATTTCAAAATTGGGCAGGAGGGATAATTGAAGAAAAAAAGTGATACTTTCCTTTTATTACACTTGTTTTTGTTCAGAAAAAAAGTCTTTTCATACTTCTGCAGTAGAGGAAAAAGGTAAAAAAACCAACAAACAAAGCACAGAGCAATGAGGTTTAAAAAAATACCTCATGCTTTCGTTAGGGAGAAACTCAAAACACAAATTTTAAAACTAGAAGCTAATAACATGTTATTTTTTCAACTTTCAAATCATATTAAAAAGAAAATTCCTCAGGCACACATTTTTCTTCCAAAAAGGGCAAGGCAAAAAAAATCCAAACAAAAACCAGACAAGAGGTCTGTTTGATTTGCAGTTGGCAAATTAAAAAAAAAAAAAAAATTTACAAAATTTCAGTATTTCCTAAGAGAGATTCATTTAGACTTTCTGGGAGGGTTGGAAATAGAAAATGTAAAAAAACCCCATGTTTTGGTGGTAAAAGAGAACAAACACCTGCAGTCTTTTGTTATTTTGCACAAGAACTTCCAGTGAAATGGAACTACTGAAGAATGACTGGAGATTTCTCTTATACCAGTCTGATTCCTACATTGCAGGTCAAAGCTGAAGACTAGGTGTGTATCATTGCCTTCAAAAACAAAATGGGGCCTATAAAACTACATTGTAATTAGAAGGCTCAGTTATACCTATCTTGACTTCCATGACATGTCCATCATTGCAGACACCAGCAGAAAGCTCAAATGAGGCATGTCACCTTAGAGACTCTCCCATTGCTTTCTGTGGTTTGTAATAAGGAAAGGTTAATTGTTATCCTTTGTATTTCCTAAGAGAGACCAAAGAAATGTAGAGAAGTTCAGGTGTCTGTAAACACAGAAGCGTTTGGAAACCTGTGGCAAAGGTGGTTATTTTGCTAGCCTTACCCTTTGTGTCCTGCAGCTCTCAGCACTGTCCTTCCGACAACATCCCCTGAAGTATTCATAAAATTATTTCACAGGACGACGGAGTGTCACAAAGGCTAATTGTCTTGTGCTGCTGCAATGATCCATGGCTGTATACATACAGACAGCATTGTTTCCAGCCAAATGTATACAAGCATCTGCAAGTGGAAACTGGGATTTGAATTCATAACCTTTAGCTCCCCAAATTCAGGCCTTTATCCAGAGAGTTAAAAGAGCAGCTGTAGTCACACAAAAATACTGCTATTCATGAGCATGTTTATCCTGTTGAGGTAGAGTAGCAGTGCATTTTCACTTCGGCCAAAGTGACATATTTCCCAGGGAAATCTACTTCTGGAAAAATGCCACAGTTCCTTTATGGTTTTTTGTGTATACTGAACAGCAGCTACTGGAGTCAGCCTGAGTTGTCTCAGAATTTTCTGTCTTGGTGCCTCAGCTCCTGGTCTTCTCCTTGTACATCCTACTCATTTTTTTCTCCAGTGTTTTGTCTAGCTTGTCTGCTAACCAGAAATATAGTTCACAAGTATATTAAAAATGTTTAAATTTAAGTATGAGGTGCACTTCTCTCAGTACCATTACTAACATTTAGTTAATAAAGAGAACAATTTATAATTGTTGTAATATACCAGGCCCTAGTAGCAATTCACCTCTAAGCTTTATATCTAGTCTAATATTCCAGTTGAAGGTGATCCTTTAGGATTTAAATATGTATTTAGAAGAATTTTCAATGCTTACACTTTTTAATTATATAATTAGGGATGTGGAGGATGTGTTTACAAAAACTTTCTGAAGGATCATATTAACATACTTCCTGTTGAGGAAGGAGAGCCTCAGCTGTCACAGAAGCAACACTAGTTACCTTCAGTACTTTTTCAGAAACCAGAAGAGACATTTCTACAGGGAAAAAACTACGTAAGACGTGTTTCAAAGCATTTTCTCTGGTTTTATCACACTTACTTTATGGCTTTGGGGAAAACAGGATTACCATAAGAACACCTTACAGACCTAAATGGCTGCTATCCAAGTATCGAGATCGCCATCCCAGAAGCAAACAAGAGACACCCTGCTTATACATGCACTCATTTCAACTCATTTTCACCTCTGTGCACAGCCCAAGACTCACACTTGAAAACAATTTGTTCACATGGAGGCACAGAGATGCCTGCTTTCAGCGACCTGAATGACATCTGTTGTGGTGACACAGAATCATAGAATTGTCCAGGTTGGAAGAGACCTTTAAGATCATCTAGTCCAACCATCAACCTCTGATAAAAAAACATCACTAAACCACGTCACTAAGCATTATGTCCACCCATCTTTTAATACCTCCAGGAATGGTGCCCCAACCCCTTCTCTGGGCAGCCCATTCCAAGGTTTAATAACTCTTTCAGCATAAATATTTTTCCTAATATCCCATCTGAACCTCCTCTGGTGCAACTTGAGGCCATTTCCTCTTGTCCTGTTCCTTGTGTCTTGGGAGAAGAGACCGACCCCCGCCTCCCTACAACAACATGACACAAGGTAAAACAAAATCCTACAGCTAGTGCAAGAGAGGCAGTCCCATTTCTTTCATGCTTTCCTCAATATGATAGCGAGGGACTGGTGGGAAAGAAAAGGATTTAGCGTGTCTTTGTGATGAGGGATACTGCATAGCCAAACCAGAACACAGGTTACGACACCTGAAGAGTGTCAAAGAAAAGAGACAAAAATGAGAAAGGTAAAAATCAGCATAAATACAGATCAAATAATCAAATCTTTTCAATATTAAAAATTGATTTGTATACTGATTTTTACAATTTGCAAACACAGAACAACTATAGTACTTTTAAAAGCACTCAAGGAGATGAGTCAGATTCCTTCAGATTGTTGTTATTCCTATTTTTAATGAAACTGCCACGGTGTGAAGTGTATGCCGTATCTTAGTTTTGCTTTCTCATAGTATAAGTGCAGAATAACAATCACGAAATTAAATTGTGCTTATTAGCTTTTATTCCCTTTCATTTCTAAATAACCTAAAGCATTTTATAAATCAGAAGGGTCAGTAAGACCAGGAACTCAGAAACCGTCAGTGTGAAGCTGTTCAGGACAGGAAGTGTGAATGCCACAGCCAACAGATACTCAAATTTATGCAGACAGAATTTAATTACCTAAAAAAGGCTCGAGAAGGGGTAGGACCGCTACTCTTACAAATAACCTTATCTGACCAAAATGACACCTCTAACAGCACAACCCACTTGACAGCTAGGATTGCCAGATATTTATTAAGTCCTTTTACTTCCTGTTGCACATGTCTATGTTGTGATGACTTAGCATTCAAAGACAACCCTTTTCCAGCTTAATGAAATCCAGACTGGTCACAGCACCAAGATGGTACCAGTTCATAAAACACAACTTTGGTTCTTTTTTCTTCAAATAAAGGGCAAAAGGCTCTACTTGTACCTAACTCAAAACGCTGTGTTCAGTACGGGATCAATTATTATACTGAGGTATTTTCCAAATGCAATGCCTATCCTCATTGCTCAGTGATTTTGGCTCTGACTGTCTGTTGTTCACAAGTAACGGTATTGTATAGCTCTTCTATAGGCGCTGGGAAGTGCAGCTAAATACCAGCATAAAGGATGTGACAAACGAAGTTAGAAATGGGGAAGAGGAGTGAGGGGAAGAAATTGAAAAAAGAAAAAAAAAAAATATCAATTTTAATAATAGCTTGACAATTACAATTAAATAATCCAAAGCTCAAGCTGAGCATTTTTGTTACACACTGCATGAATGATGTTTGTACTTTGGAACCTTTAAAATATTTAAGCAGAGAAGAAATGAAATGAACTGCAACCAGTTAAGGTCATCCATTTAGGACAAAATTGATAAAATATTAAAATGAAAGAAATAAATTTTCAAACAGAGATACTAAGGCTTCATAGAGATGTATTATTCAAAGCAGAGGAACATGTGTGACCTCTAGGCTATTACATAATGGAGAAAGGATACGACAGTTCAAATGAGCAGGAACTACAGGCAGCAGAGACAGAGAAGGAAGATGGATTAACCATTCCGTCAGCTAGTGCTTTGCTTCCAAGGTACTGGGACTGGACCCTGTATTAAAGCACTACATTCTCAGAGCCAGCTCTTGGACCCCACTATTACATTGGGCTTAAAAGACTTCGGAGAGATCATGGATTTTAACTACAGAATGATTTTGTGTCTAACTGAGTTCATTCTCAGAGGCTGGCATTTAAAGCAGGGGTGCTCCTGGGCTGCTGAGTTTCAGTGCCTCAGCTTCTTCTGAATTGTGACTTTGTCCTTACACGTCTTTTGTAGAAAGGCCTGCAGTCAGGACAGCACAGGCTGGCCAAGGAATGGTGCCTCATACTTCTCTCATTTCTGTGGTGAGCTTTGCTGGCTGACAGCCAACCTTCTGGTTCACCTCTGCCATATCAGGGCTTAGAGATGCCTAGTTTATGTTTTGGACATCTTTAAGGAACGTGGTTCTAAACTCTGGCAATAATTTCTCCTTTTTAATTTAAGGCCAAAGCCAGTATTTATTATACAGGGTTTATTATAAAATGGGGTTTTGCAAGGATCTCAACTCTCTTGCACCTCAGGTACTTGGGATAAATCTCCCTTAAATGAAGAAGTAGCTGCCTGAAACAAGAAATATCTTTAAATCCTAGTGAAATCTGTGTAGGAGTAGAGACTTTGCTCCTTTGAAAAATTCATTTCCACCTAGCAGAAGGCCCTTGCCTCCAAGCTCAGTGTTCTGATGCAATTCCATTTCTCTCCTGTTGGCAAAAGGTATTCCATATTCATATAACCAGCAATGCTGTGCCTAATGTAAGGTTTTGAACTGCCTGTCAGGGGCCAGGCGTCAAATAGTTCGGTAACATAAGACCAAAGCTTTTCCTTGAACATAGATTAGTCTTCCTAGGGGATATACAAAAGCATCTAAAATATTAGGAAAGCAAGTGTCACTGACAGTCATTTAAGATTGTAACTCCTCTAAATGTTTTTGATTATCTTCCCATTTCTCCTCAGTTGCAATTATTCCATGTGGAAAATAAATCTTCATATTTGCAGAGCAAGCACTTATTTCCAACTCTGATAGCTCCTTCCAAAACTAAGTATAAACATTATTAGCTTGATTTTATAGCTGTCCTCAGCGGAGAGTTAGGGACTGTTTGCAAATGAAGTACAATCAAGGATGTAGGCACAACCTACGATACCAGTTCTGTGTTCCTGGCACTGCAGCAGGATTCTCTAGTGACCCTTGGCAAGAGGTTCCGTTACCTCACTGGAAAATGGGGATAATGGAATGGGTCTGACCTTTTCAAACTGGAATGAACACAGTCCTTGTAAGGCCTACAGAGGATGGAAGAGTTTCAGTGGAGAACCAAAACATGATTCCTGGGCCTGGCCCTGTACCTCAGGAACATTTTGGAAGAGATCGGCCATCAATTATATCATAGAGTTCTCTTTCAATTTTCCAAGGTATTTTTAAAATACCTTGGAAGTTGTTTGGTGTGGTTTGTTTGGTTTTTTTTAAAGGGAGCAACAGAAGTCAAAACCTCAATAACAAAACCTACCTTTTTCACCAATTTAGCAGAAATGAAGAGACACCTTCTAATAAAAATAAACGAAGTTTCCTAAAAAATTACTACCCTTGCCCTTTTTGGATGTCTTAGATTTCAATCTGTAGTGGTATAATTTTCAGGTATACAAAGAAATAGGAAGTGCTTAGGGAAAAAAAGTAAACCAGCAATCATCAGGCTCTTAATCTGACAAAGTATTCTCTCATATAATGTAAGTTTCAGATCATACTTTAGTTGTCAACCCCAGAAACTGAAAATACGATCATGTTCCTTTTCTTTATAATTGTCAAAAGGGATCATAGAATATGAAGAACATAACAAAACTGTTCTCTCTATAAAATTAAAAGGAAAGACTGAATTTCTAGTGTGATTGATTAAAAAGCTGTGGCTACAGTTCTAAAAGAACGTTTTCTCCTTTGAGTCAAAGTGAATTTTTTGTTGACATAACTAGGACTGCCCATATTGATCAAATCAAAGGTCCATGCCACTAGGTACCTGTCCTCCAGCAGAAGCCAACAGCAAATTACTAGGGAAGTGAATAAGAAGGGGCAAACAGAGTGGCACAGCTTCAGTATAGTCCTATAGTTTCTAGTGATCTAGAGTCAGGGTTACTATCTGTGTATTTGAAAGCCCCTGATAGGTTTTCCTCTCATGAAGTTGTCAGACTATATTTTCAATATATATGAAAAAGTGAGATCCACAAAAACCTGTAGGAATGAGTACAACAGTTTAAATACAGGTTGTGTGAAAAAAAAATCTCATTATCTTTCTAGATTTCAGCTAAACAAAATGTGCTGATATTTCTCTTCCTGCTAAATCCAACAGAAAAACATTCATTATCAAGGGGTATTTGTGTGTGTGTGAGACTGGTCTCAGCAATAAATATGTTTTAATTGAAGCCAATCTATTTTCTTCAAAAATCTGGCAAAAGGGATTTATATGGGAAGACTGAAGAAGTGAGTTACTCTTTTTAAATAATGGAGGAAAAAAAATTGAATTGGATAACCTGAAAAACTCACAATAACTTTATTGAAATTTTGCAGAAACATTCTGCTATGCCGTCAGTGCAGGCAGTGAAATTTTGTACCCACATAATTTTTAAAACTGAGATAAGTATGTGCGTTGGGGGAGGGGATAATAGAGCTTTCTATTAATGGAAAGCAGTCCGGCTGCAGCCTGAACCTTGGTGTCTTCCCTCCCCATAATCATGGCATTAATTACTTCATAGGTCAAATTATGCTTCTGTTTGAAAGAGTTTGGCCGTCTACGTGAATCAGGGCATGCATATTTAGATCTACTGTATCCTCTAGCATGGGCTTTTATTCTTGTTGGATGCATGCAGGCTACTAATTTAGTTTTTCATTGAAGATGGCTCTCTTTTTTTCTCTCCTGCACAATGGCAGTCTGGTTCCAAAATATATAGAACAAGAACACATTAATTGAATCTGAGGGCAAGTATACTTCCTCCTTCAACCATATGGACAGGATTTTTCTTTAAAATAAAAAGGCCAAAAAGTGACTGGAACAATGCCCAAAGGGGAGAATAAAGACAGACATTTAAAGGTGAGCTCACTAGATTTATAATAGCAGGGGACACTATCATCCTTTCCAGCCAGCTGCCCAGTTAGCAGTAATGCTTATATCACAAGAAAGGCCCAGGAGATTCTTCTTTAGAAAATAATGGATACAGCTATTAATATACCGGGGAAGCTGCAGCAATCCACTTCAGCTATTGATAATAAATTACATTGTTCAGATATGAAATTACATAATCCAGGCAGACAATCAGAAAAGCGGTTTTTGTGTATCAGTGTTATTTAGAAGAGCTGCTCAGAAAAGTTTTAAGGAATTAGAGTGCTTCTGTCCGCAAATAAAAGCCAAGAGCTTTGAACAAAAATACTGCTAATCATTTAAGCATATGAAGAGCCTGGATGAGATAGTAGCTCAGGGCTTACAGGAAAAGTGCCACTTCTTATATTAAGCTGATTCCACTCTTTGTGGAAACAGCTTGTGAAATGATTTTGAACGTATCAGAACAGGTAAAGAAAACATCAATGTACTGTAACACATAAGAGGGTTTGTTCAGTCGATGACAGCCCTTTCACAGTAGGCAATAGTATCACCTCTACGAGGGCCAGTAGTGACACAGCAGCCTACCCACTAAAAACTGTATCAAGACAAGCAGTCTTCCTCTCAGAATTTTTCAGAGGATTAGCTTACTCCCATGTGCAAACAGATGTAGGAATTTTGTTCTCCAAAACTTAAAATAAGAAGTACAAAAAACTTAAGAAGAAATACGCCTGAAAATCCCAATATTGCTAACCCTAAACACATTAAAAATACCATGAGCTTGTTGTGAGAACCACCATACTTCAGAGCCCTGTGATATTTCAGTCATCTGGCTTGTCTGCTGGTGTTGAGATAAATGGCGCCAATGTTTTTACATTTTTCTCAGTTGCAAAGGTTAGACATTTGTTTGTTTGTATAATGATAGCAAATATCCTAGGATTACCACAGCTAGGGGAGATGAGAGTTATAGAAGCTCTTAAAAATCATGACCTTGTGATAAGGTTGTGAGTGTTGCCATGAGTGAACTCCAAAGACACTTCTGAACCCTGTACAAGCTCCCTTTCTTCTTCTGATTTCTGACTGAGCGTTCAGTACAAGAATTCCCACTGAAGCCAACAGAAGTTAAAATCCCTTTTACTTGAGATGCTCTGTGCTTTGTAAGATCAGAGCATAAGCAAGGCTTACAAATTAATACAATCAGAGTGATTTGTTTTTTTTTTTTTAACTGTACCCTCTTAACTGTATAGGAATCTTTAATGCTACCTTTTAAAAAAAGTCTGACTCTAAGAGGATAAGCATAATACAGCAAGTTTGAAAAATTCCCTGACTCCTCGGTACCACAGCTTCAAGTCTCGGGGTCACTGAACCCTTCACCTTTCTCAGATAGATAAGATGACTACTGCAATATTTAATACAAGATAAGCCACACAAGCATTTGACTGGACTTGACCTCTCAGACAGCTTACAAACCCAAGAGCTTGTGTAACCTGAACCTCTGCGAGGAAATGGATATTTCTGCATTCTCCTGTCACTCCGGGAACCGAGGACTTTGGAAACATCAAATATCATAAACCATGCTAAAGTTATTAGCTAGCAATACTACTGAAGACATTTCTTTAAGCCATATCCTCTGGTATCAATGGCCAAAGCTGCCATTCAGCCAGGTACAACCACCAGTCTGAGCTCTGGTGTCCACACACCTGCAAAGCTCCATTCCAGAAGCAGCTGCACATCAGAGGTAAATGGTGGATAAGTGAGAACACCACACAGCTCATCTGGGTCAGACCAAGGGCCACACTGACCAGTTTCCCTGTCCCCAGCAGAGGACAAAGGCAGATACCTAGAATACAGAGCAATAACAGAGCTAACTGGTCCTTGTTACAATGTGCATACTGCCAGAGACTGCTGTGGCTTCTGACAATTTATGATTCAGTCTCCCCATAAGCCAAGGCTGGTTTCTGCCTGTCTAACAACCATGTTCTCTCTCCTCTGAGCTTTCACCACCCACCACATCTGTGCCAAGCAGCACCACAATGCCTGCCTAGGTACTACATGAAAAATTGCCACTACTTCTTTGTTTCGACCTGCTGCATGTTGCCCTCTTTTGATACTAGTCCACATACGCCACAATGAACAACCAACCCTTACTCGCTCTCCTCACGCCAGCCATGCTTTTACAGACAGCTAATACCTCCCCTCCCTGCCATCCCTTTTCCAGGCTAAAATGTCTTAATGGATGGTGTTCATACCTTTGACTGCTACTGCTGGTTCTTGGCTATCTTCTCTGGCAGGAGGCAGCACCAAATGGCAGTTGGGGCACTGGCAATTAGGAACCGGCTCTGACCGGTCAGATCCGGAACAAACCCGCCTCAGCTGCCACAGCTGCTGCACGGCCGGCATCCCTCCCCCCAGCAGCCAATCAGGGACGCTGTGCTGGTGCCGGGGCCAATCCCACCGCAGGAGGCGGATGCCCCAGCCAATGAGAGGTGGCAGAGACTACTGGGGCGGGGCCTGGGCAAGGAGGTGGCAAAATGGCTGCCACCCCCTGGCAGTTGGGTGGCTGAGGGAAGGCAAGGCGAGAGCTGGCAGGTGGGGAGCCAGCGTAGGCCTTGGGTGGGAAAGAAACCCAGTACGCCATTAACAGCCAGCGCTGGCAGGCCCCAGATCTCCTGCTGCGCTGGGAAGTCATGAAGCGGGTGCCTGTAAGGGCAACAAGGACTATAGTGTGGCACCAAGCTTGCGTTCAGACAGGATTGAGCTGATATTTTCATTAACAATGCACTATATAGCCCTAAGATCCTGCTCCTAAGTCACAATAGGCTGCTGAGAAACAATTCTTTTGTATGAGAAGTCTGAGGTGGGCTCTCTGTTCTCCCAGGTGCACCACCCTGCCTGCGTGTAACTTGGTGGGGCGGCAAACACCCTTCCTGTTCAGTCAGATAGATATACAAACATAGAGTTATTTTCTTCATTAGAAAATACAACCAGAGAGGAAACCCAGAAAGCCAGAAGCATCCATCCACACCAGAAAGAAATTCATTCCTGTGAGGGTGGTGAGACACTGGAACAGGTTTCCCAGGAGAAGTTTGGATGCCCCATCCCTGGAGGGGTTCAAGGCCAGGCTGGATGGGGCTTTGAGCAACCTGGTCTGGTGGGAGATGTCCCTGCCTAGGGCAGGGGGGTTGGAACTAGATGATCTTTAAGGTCCCTTCCAATTGTAACCATTCTATGATTCTATGATTTTGCTGTTCAAGCATTGCCCTGGTGGTGTTTTGGATAAATGCAAGCTCTGATGACCAAAGAAGTAGGGTAGGAGAAGACAGAAAGCTGCAGGTGGGCAGCAAGGACAGCCACAGGCCTGGCCACGCTCACTGACTCTCCTCCCTTAACCAGTTGGCCAGGAGTCCTTAGATTTTCATACAGCTCCTGTACAAGTGTTTCTATTCACGTGAAGTACGTATAGGTTCAGAGTACATTAACCCTGGCTTCCTATGTGACAAAGTTTCTCCTAGTGACTACTGTCACAAAAGAAAGCAACCAATGCCTGAGGAGAGGTACTTCGGGCTCTCCTGCCAGCCTAGCTCAGGCTGCGGTATTTCTGATGTACCAGTGGATGCTGTCATTCATACGGCTGCGTCATCCAAAGCTACTCTGAAAAAAAAGTTATCTGTTGGTAAGGACACAAATGGCTCATCTACAGTTGAGGCTCTGGTAGTGCTAAATGTAGACTGTAAATAGTGCAAAATTCCCAAGTGCAGACCATCTAAGACAGCCACAGAAACAATCCACCAAATTTCAATAAACTTACGCAAGGCATTCCTGTTTCAGAAGCAGTAATTCCTTACGAACGTATTTCCATTTCTTCTTTTGTACTTCAGGGTGCACTTCAAATGCCTCTGAAAGTCCAGAACAAAGATTCTTGTCTTAATCCAAATGTCCTCTAAACAGCAATGGAATTCTGAAATTGCCTGTAAATTCTCAGAGACTTGGGGATATTTTCCCCCCCCTCTTTTTTTCCCCCCTTCTGTTGCGGCATCAACAGAAACTGCAGATGACAAAAATTCAAATGGCATAGGTGGAACTAACATTCTCATCCTAACCTAGTTTTAAACAACAAAGATATGTGTCATGTTTAGCATGATCTATGAAAGCTTCTTGGAGAAGCCAGGACCACTTCAAACCCCTTTGCCTACGAAGAGGAAAAAAAAAAAAAATCACTACTACAAAATTTTAGGAAAAAGTACTGGATGTAAATTAATGAAGAATTTTGATATGTTCTTAACACTATACTTATTTTGATAAAAAAAAGAAATAATTAGAAGATCTTTTATTTCCCCTATTATTGCATTTGTCTATACAAATAAATTAATTCCTATTCCAATTCAGTCCTAACACAGACAACACTGTTTGTACTAGGAAGTAGCAGGAAAATATATGGAACTGTGATTGAGGCTATCTAATCAAGGACATATTTTTGGTACTGAAAACAAGTGCAGCAATAGAGTTTGATCTAGTCCACTTTTTTTCTTTGTAAGAATGGAAACTATGGTACACCATAGATCACAGCTGGTTATGATGAACTGGGATAAACTTCTATTTGGGGTTTTTTACTAAATGATTGTTAATGTAGGTTATTTTTCCTCATTCCGACTGCAGTAGCATGAACTCTTCCACGTGTTATTGCAAGCTGATTCAAACATTTTTGTCCAAACCACTTCACACTACACAATTCAACATTTAAAAGATCTGGGATCACACTAACTTACTGCTTTTGTTATGTTAAACTTGGTGCTAACCAGCACAATCCCAAATATGAAAACGCTTGACTTAAACCATGCAAAGAGTCACAATTACATCAGTAGGTCTACTGACAAACACATTGGGTTTCAGGTTCACAACCCTGGTGAGTCTTCACCAGCTCTTTGCCTATGCATCCTGCAGATACGTATTGGCTGCAAAATGCTCCTGCAGAGTAAGAGATGAAATCCACAGGCTGGACAACCGCTCGCAAGATGGATAAATATAATCAACTCGCCAGAGGTACTTCCTTTGTGTCAGATTGTTGCACACAAAAAGGCTTGACAACCTGTGCCTTCAAAAACAATTCAAGGTGGCTAAGATCAGTTCCCTCAACCTGACATAATCAGGTATTTGGTATTATTTTCATGACAGAGGCAATGAGTTGACCTAGATTCAGATGCAAAGGTTATTTATGTGTAAATGTTACATATACTACTAAAGTTACAGGAAGCTTTTAAAATTAAAATTTGCATTGTATAGTAATGGTTCCAAATACGTGTGTAATGAACAATAGGGTGCCCACAAAATCCACTGACCCTGATGGCAGTGTCAGTAAACTGCTGCTGCTATAGTCCAGGCTGACAAAAGGACAAATATGGTATAGCTAGCAGCAAGTCTCCTGTTCTCTTCTTGTTACCTATAAGCCAGCACTAACTGGGTATTACTGCTGAATATGTAAATGCTGTGCTTTTTATAGAAATGTATCTAGAATTTGCAGACCCCTCATTGCCTTCTCCCAAAATGCACAGCTCTGAGTTCATTGCTTTCATTAATTTTACCCAAGCAGAGCTTTCTTTTCACTTTTGCTTGGACAATTTTTGAGCCAAGCTTCAAGGTAAGCTTTGTTCCAGCCAGGGATTAACCAGTTGCAGTTTAATGTCACACCTTTCCATGAGCTGCTACTGTATGGATTAGTCACTGCACCCATCTTGGCGACAGGACAAGAGGAAATGGCCTCAAGTTGCACCAGGGGAGATTTAGATTGGATATTAGGAAAAATCTTTACACTGAAAGAGGGATTAAGCCTTGGAATGGGCTGCCCGGGGAAGTGGTTGAGGCATCATCCCTGGAGGTATTTAAAAGACGGGTTGACATAGCGCTTAGAGACATGGTTTAGTGATGGTTTTTATCAGAGTTAGGTTGATGGTTGGACTAGATGATCTCAAAGGTCCCTTCCAGCCTGGACAATTCTATGATTCTATGAAGTCCAGTATGATGACTGAGTTCCTGTGCTAGCAGAAAACAAGGCATTACTGAATTAATTTCTATTGCACTCCTCACTGAAGAGTGCTGAACTAATGTTTGATCTGATGGTGGGACAGACTCCAGCTCTTCTCCTGTAAATGTATTTCAAATGGCAAGAGAGAATGTTTCCAACCATTTGTTGCAATAGGATTCTTACACCAAGATCTCATTTTGAAATCTTCCATATTAAACCAGCGACTCACATACAGGACTTCTTATTTTGTGGTGTTGGGACTTCATATTCTGTGATGTGCTATATTATCTTAAACTTTTTCCCTTTTTGAGCAAGCTGGTTATGGCAATGTTAACAAGGTGTTGACACCAGAGAGCCATACCTCCTTTTCCCTATATTACATGCAACAAATGGTATATATTAAAAATGAAGAAATCCACTTTTAAACATTGCATTAGGATGTTCAGCTAAAACAATGTTTCTTTGGAGAAATGGGATCGTAATAATTTTAATATGATGGCAAGAACTGAAGAAGTTAGATTTGATTTTACAGTGGCTAATAGCAGCTGAATATTTCAACGTAGACATGCTACATTTTAATGTAGACATTAAACAGACATGTTCTCTGTCCTAAGGTCATAAAACAGAGAAGGGAAAGATAACTATGAAGGAGATTTCAAAAGTTCAGAGTGACATTTAGGTGAGAAGCTTTTGTGAATGTTGAGTATTTTTGTACCTTTGAAAATTGTTCCTTTCGCAAAATAACTGTGATTTTTTTCCAGGTATTCAGCAATCTTAATGATAATGTCAATTAATTTTATTTGGAGTTTTCTTACTGAAAAAATAACGTATTTAGTCCCGATGCATTTAATAATATGCTCTGGGGGGAGAAGGAGTCAAGGGAAACATATGTGCAAACAGGGTGAAGCAGCATGAAAGCTCTCTTGGACAACAGCATTCTAGTGGAACCAGCTCAATTGGTCAGGAGCACAGGAGGGACAACCAGATGTAACTTGGCCCATGTTTTCACTCTCAATAAGCAGGGTTCAAACATCCTGGGAATCAGTGAACAGAAACTTCAAAATATTTACACATACCCAGACAGAGCAAAAAAGTTCACATCCATAATTAATGGTCATTAAAAAAAAAAATCAAAGCAAAAGATGAAGCAGATTCTCTAGGCCAAGCTGAATTTAAACCAGGGCTAACTACAGCTGCATTTGACAGCTGGGTCCAAAATTTGGCTCAGGTCTAGTTAAAGCATGATCTGACAGAGCGCCTCTTTTTATTACAACTTTCTGCTGAATCATTTAGTTTGGGAAAGAAGCACGATTCTGGCATCATATCTTAAATTATGAAAATTACCCTTTTACATTATAAAGAATTATCTCATAATATCAGGCTCTTTTATTAATCTCCACAGTTTGCCTAGGGTATTTTTTGTCCAGGAAACATACATGTCACAATCCTTAGCATCCTTTAAGACTTATAATAGTAGTAATCTTATAGTTGTCTTCTCAAAAAAGCCTTGCAGGGTGTGTAACCTTGTTAACTTACTTTTTTTGTTCTTTTCCATTTTACAAATGGAATAACTGAGAAGGATTTTGCCATTGACAAGCTTGTAAAGTGCTCAAACTTGTCAATGGCATAAATGAGTGGTTCCCCAACTGTGATGCACATACAAGTAGTTTTATATAAACTCTGGGTGGTATATGATGTAAAGTTGCCACTGTTAATGAATGAACCCTCTAAGATAGCAGTCTCCAAAGTGGAGTGCACCCAAGACAACCTGTTGGGATGCAGAAGAAATTTTTTTGTGTGTATCATTAATAAATAGTAAAAAAAAATTCATTTAATGTATTTCATCTTTGGCTCATCCTTTTTTAATTTCTATTTTGTTTATGTTTTATAATGTATTAGTACAGTCGTACATGTATATAATTTATAGATAAATGATTACACATACACTGGGGGAGCATGCTCAAAATTTTTTTGCTGATAGGAGTGCATGATCCAAGAAGTTTGGAGACCACCGTTTTAATGATCAGTCCCTAAGTGACCCAAATGAGCCTCCCATAATTTGACAATTCTCCTCTAAAAAATTGGCAACTGTTTCTTGAGGCTTCATGCAAAGATCACTGAAATAAATGGAAGCCTTTCCAAATACTTCAAGTGGGTTTGGATCAGGCCCATAAGAATTAGAGCAGCAGAGATAAGAGTAGGTATCTGGCATTCTGAATCCTGCTTATACAGCCCTGCTGACACTGCATGCCATAAAGTATTATATAGATGGAGAGGAAGGAAAAAGGGGTTATGTGTAATTCTGCGTAGCAAGAGAGTAGTTTTATGGTGAATACATAGATAAATATGCAAATCAAGTATTGCTATGGGGCAAGATAAACACTTCTTAGATCACAGTAAAGGGTATAGTTAGCAAAACATAATTTTAGCTGCCAGCTATGTACTTTTTCTACTGTTACACAACATAATCAGAAAAAGCAGAACACTTGACACTGCTATTCTAAAAGAACCAAATACACAGCCCACAAGTTTTGACAAACAATGGCATTCTATCATCCCCAAAATGGGTGCCATCTTATTCCTTAGCCCATGAGTTGTCCACTCAGGAACACAGCTTTGTTGCTAACAAGAGGCGCTTTGTGCTACGAGACAACAATCCTTTTCTGTCATGGATTTATTTTATTATTGACGGCTACGTTTGGGTGGCATCGATCAGCACTAGTTTCTCACTGACCACGGTGCCACAGCTCTAACAGGAGGTGCGCTTATACTTGATGCCAATCACACTGTCCCTCAAACAGTTCAAAGGCACTTATTTTTTTTTCTCGGATCTGAATGCTGAAGAAGGGCACCTGAAATATAGCCGTCACTGCCACTGCACTCTAGAAGTGTTGTGATGTAACGCAACGCTTTATGCACCAGAAACAATTCTATCACTATAAAAAAAAAAAAAAAAAAAGGTAGGCGCATTTATTCAAACGTCTAAAATCAATCATCAGCTACCAGGAATAGATCATATCTGAAAAGCTATTGCTTATCCTCCTCACTTTCAATAGAAACTCCACTGTAGGCCTGTCTCCAACTGGCCTAAGTGACTGGGAGGGTCAGAAGGAGGAAGCTTAGAGCGTCAGCGTATTTTTCTTGCTGTGGACCTCCCTCCACTAATCGAAACTTCTTTCAAGATCTCTCAGCTGGCTTTTGAGCTCGATGCAGAGCTACTGCAGCCCTTCCCAAACGAAATTTTGCATTGTACCAGATGCAAAAAGGTGACTGATGCGCCCAGAACATCTTTAATTAAATAAAACACATGGTTATTAATAATATTTAATTACAGAGGATATCACTGAAATTACATTAGCTCTAGAAGAATGCGCAAATATAAATCCAGGGCAACATTTTAGCACTGACACACTACTACTATGCTTTTGTTAATATGATCAATAGGACATTGACTGATGGGTCTGCACTGGACTGTTCTCTAGGTACTGGCACACTTGGGCTATGGCTGCTGCTGTAATTTCAGTCTATACACAAGAGAGGGACTCAAATTATTTCAGAGGGTGCAGAGGGGCTCATTCATTAGTCTGGCCTCATAAAAGCTTACTCTGCTGCAAACATGTAACTGGCAGCACCTATTTTAATGTAATTAAAAGAGTTCATAAATCAATGTTGCAACAAGTATCCCCCTTTAGATATACCCACTAATGATCTTAGCTCTTGGGAGACGGCTTTCCTTTCCTTAGTGTCTAGGTCACAGCATTCGTTTGGCCTTTCAGTACTGTAGAAGCAGCAGAAGTCACTAGTCCAGTGGCTACAAGGACTCTATGGCATCACCAAGCTTTTGAATCCTTGGCTGCCGCTCAACAGACTTGCTTGCCTCCACGCTCCTGGCAGAGCAGGCGATGCTGATATACCTGTGTCTCTCTGCTGCCCTGCCTCCAAGATCACCGCTATCCTTAGTGCAGCAAAGAGGTCCTGTTGCTGCCTCCAAGCACTTTACATTGACAATATATTTTCTTAAGGTAAGTCCCGTTATGCCCTTTTTATAAAAGGGGGAAGCTGAGTCACAAAATGTTTAGGTGGCTTGTCCAAGATTACAAAGCAGCATCAAAGTGGTAATTCTTACGTAACTCTTGGGGAAAGCAGCATATTTCACTGAATCATGCTGCCTCCCAACCATAAATAATGACACTTGGATTCAGCACTTTCAGCTCTATGAGCTATTCTGTCCCTGACTGATGGCTAGTGGAATCAACTGCTTTTATCCTCCAAAACCTGAAGAGAAATAGGGTGTATTTCAAACTTACTTTATGAATGAGCTCATTGTGGAATAGATAACAAGGTGGTGGTTCCACAGGAAACTTTTCATTGTAAAACTAAATAGGCAATTTTCTGGACACATGCATATAATATTTAAAAAATAGAAACTCCAAGGGACCACAGACTGACAAAAGCACACCGTACAGAAAAGGACTAGGTCAAACTCATATATCCCCATTCACAACCAACTGCCCCCCCCAAAGCCTTTGGGCTTGCACATTAGGTGGGGCAAGGCTGGTGAAGCTTTTCAAGGTAGTCTACCAGACACAGACAGGTGGACCCCAAAGCACAGTGCACTCAATATCCAGGTTCATCCACTACCTCTTCACCAACAGCACCCTGTTCCGCAGTTCACAGAGGGTGAGCAAGGGGAAGGGCACAAAGCCTTACTGTACACCTTCATAAGGTTTTTGTTTACCTGAACATGGTTTCTGTTATTGTTTTACAGTCTGAAGCATGTTAACAGGAGATAAAGAGGAAAGATGGCCAAGGAATTAAATTATCTATAGTGCTGAGCAAGCCTATTTCAGTCCACTGTGGTTTAAATTTGCCACCTGACATGATAAGGTAGAAAAGGTTATGTTACTCTTCAGCTCAAAATGTACCTGTCTGGAAAGCCCTAGCATCCTTCATTAAAAGGGATAGTGCATGACCTAGCATTGAGGTTAATACTAATATGTTCCCCTGGAGCCATGACTGTGGTCCCTCATTACCGTTATCCTCTGAATGTTGTTCTAAACACTGGCACCCTAATTGATAAACAGATTCAGCCGGTTTCAGACCTCAGAGACCAGCGACTAGAATTTGAGATAGCTACCCTTTGAAACAGGCAAGGAGAGTTGGGGTTTTTTTTTGCATTAGGTGTCTGCAGAACTTTAATCAATCTTCATGTGATGCCAATAGTTCACATATAGAGCTAGAGTGCAAAAGGAAATGGGTTACCTTTTCCCACTGTGAGCTGCTATTTCTGAGGAGCATTTGACGTTAGTCTGAAGTAACCGTGCAATCTGAATTTGAAAGGACCATTAACCAGGAAAAATTAACAAAATACATAGAAATGACTGAGCTCGGATGGCCAGTTTTCCAGCTATGACCTTTAATTCTCCATGAAGAGAAGGTGCTTTAAAAAGTCAAACAGTCTCACCAATCTGGTTATTTAAACAGAATGGTGAATGATGCCGCATGTGCGGAAGGAATCCAAAATCAGTTTGGAGGTAAGAAAAAAAATAATTCAGTTATAACCCAGCCTTATTTAAAGAAGAAAAATTCATATTCAAGTACATGGTATATTAACTCATGAACTGTGAGACTAGTGTAAATGTGTAATTGCACTGAACATACGTATAAATAAAAATAAACTGTGAATAAAATCTACTTTTCTCAAAAAAAAAAGATATCTATCAGAATACTCAACGCATATTTATATATTTAGGGAGAGAGTGTAAGCATGTAAGCAAGGTGTTAAATAACTTGTAAGCCATATTAAGTTACTTGTACGAGACTCGACCATTGAAAATTCAGCTCAAATACAGGCTTTATTTCGGAGGTGTATAAAGTCCAAACCAGTTCACTCATTTCAGACTGCCTGACCTAGGTACATGCCTCCTCACTGACAACTTTCAATACAGTATGTGCTCCCTGACACAAAATGTTTACCTGAATCACAGCCAGAGTGAACAGATGAGTTCACGCACCAGGTATCAATGAACGGGTACTGGCATTCATAGACAAATAAAATTCACCCCTACAGAAAGTGTTCTTTCCCTATCCTATCTAATTAAACACACAGAGATTCGTTACCCATCTGAGGGTACAATGCTCGAATACCTGCTAACGTAACTACCTCTGAGTTTTGTAAAGGAGCAGCTAATGACAACAAAGCAAGTTACTAGTCACATAGAGGTTTAAACCTAAAAAGAAGGAACATATGAGTTCCTGGTCCAATATGCATTTGTTTAAAAATTATATTATCATAGCAGCTAACGGTACAAGTCTCAGGCCATCACTCTCTTGCACTTGGCACTGTATAAGCACACCCAGAAGCCATGCGTATTCCCCAGGCAGTTTATAATTCAGTTATAAACAAAGATACAATAGAGGGACACGGCATGGAAAGCACAAGCAGACAATAAGATTGGTTGATATAAGGCAGTAGATTGAAAAATGTTGCTTTGATGTGGCTCTTCTTCCACATTTCTACCTTCCAAGTTAAAAATAGCTAACATCCCTTAATTTGTTCCCTAATAGTACTTTCCCAGGTGACCATATGCCACAGGGATGCTACACAATCACAAATGGGAAAAATACCAAAGATCGTAAGGGGAATGAGTCATGAAGCAGTGAGACACGTTCTAAAAATATTTAGAAATCCTTAATTAGAAAAAAAAGGGGCTGTTGCAAATGACACTTCTTGGGCAAAAGGATTCTTTGTGTGGACAAATGGCAAACTTCTCATGTGAGACCAATTTTCAAAGTGCTTATGAATGTCTCTCTCCTGAATTTCTTCTTCAATTTTCGCTTAAACTATCCTGAGTCTTACATACGGAGAAAGAACAAGCTTAATCGGAGCAACTGTAAGCCTTTCATCAATTCAATTATCTGTTTAAGGACTCGCTCATTGAACTTAGCCATAAAATGTTAGAGTTGCAGTGCTGCTCCTGTCTATCAGCTTGTGTCTCTGAATTCTTTGTACCCTCGGGGATGTTTTATCTTTTGAGAAATGTGACAGTCTGCCTTTTGAGAACTGGCCTCGGCAGAGCTCCATAACCAATATATTGACAGATATAAGGTAGCATGGAAAGTGAGGCAGTTCACAACTTTTGTCTGTCAAGCTGCTTTCGTTTCCACACACAGGATCTTTTAAAACTATTACAGAACTTTTCAAACCATTAACTTACCTTAATGGCATCCGATTAGCATTTTTTCCCAGGGATCTACGGATCTACAGCAGTATTCTTAAATACCTCATTTCCCAGTGTTTTTACTTTTTGGAAAATATTATTATCGTATCTCCAAGCATACAGAGAACTGATCTTTGGAATGCTCCCTAGCTGTCAGAAGAACAGGTTCAAAATGGGGAGAAGAATTCACTGATGCTGCCAGTATCTCTGACGTTTTTACTGAAATGCGAGTTGATTATTTCTATACGTAAACTTGCATTTGCAGTTTCTCTTTCCCGCATTTTGAAAAGGGATGAAGAGAGACAGCTGGTTCAAAGTAAATTAAAAACAGTCACGTCACCCCTAAGAACATACTCATTCATAAATATTAAATTCAAAACAATACAGGACTAGCTGTGGAGTATTACAGGCATCTTCATGAGGTCAACCATCATCTCTGATTTTGCAGGACACACAGATATGCAGCTCTACTGGCATCAACACTTCCTTTTTGGGCTAACGCTACACAGGTTGGCCAACACTATGATTTCTACCTTGTTTTACCTTACCTGAATATTGCTGTTTCTGCGCACCGGCACCGCATCTAGGGGAACGTGATGGTTCAGACCCTGCTGAAAAGCATTCTCTTTTAAAATTAAGATTTCTGCAAAGATAATAGAAAAGAACAGAATTACTTATGTTTGTTTTTTCATGTCCTTAGGACATTTCTTCAAGATCAAACTGTGAAAATACCAGAAGGCACGATATTCAAAGTTGATTTTCTTGAATTTTATTTTAGAGGAAGTGAATCTCTTGATGAGATATATCTATATGTATAGAGATACATATATATATAGATGCCAGCATACTTTTTATTTTTTAAAAGAAATTTTCTTAAAGAAATTTCTTCCATCTAATCAATTTTTAAAAATGTAAAGAAATTTTTAAAGAAATTTTAAAGAAATTTCCTGTCTTTAACCAAAGTCACCAGCCTCATGTTAACGCAAGATACTTATTGGACTTTGAGAGTTCTTGCCATTTAATGGCCTTTTCATCTTATGCTCTTGTATACAAGGTTTAATCATGGTGCAGCTTTAGAATGATAAAACCTTTCAGTCAGGAGCTGGAAGCACATTTAAGAAGGGACTTAAGAAATGCACATTTTAAATCAGCCTTTAAAATCACTGGCAAGTATTTCCTAATCAAAATAGTAAATTCATTGGTCTAATGTAGAACGATAGACGCAGGTTTTGGTACTGAGTTGCTGTCCTTTATCTCAGTGAAATAATCGTGTGTCCAGCTAATGGTAGACTATATTGCTGTCAATATCACTTTCAAGTTATTAGGTCCAATCAATGCTGGATAAAAGGAAAAAAGGTGGTCAACAGGCAATGTAGCTTTCAGTTTAACACTCCCTTGAGGATTTTCATTATCCTTTCCTTTTCTGTTCTCAAGGTTAGCTCTAGCTAGACTATTTCTAGCTTCAACTTCCTGGAGATAATGCACATCCACAATAGCCTTGCTCCTCCAACGTCAGTGTGCCCTTCCACCTGAGTAAGCAGAGTCCTGTCTTTTTTCTATTATTTGTGACCTTTTCCTGGGTTAAAAGGTCACCCCAGAAGCAGACAGGTTTCACTTCTTATGGTGATTGCAGTGCAAAAAGCAGGCTTCTACCTTGTTAGAAGTGACATCACTGTACATTAAAGACATCATATCTCCTTTCATATTAAAATGCCTGTCAGTTCTGCTGCTCGCAGGCTGTAAATCTGCCACAGTATCCTGTGCTTGGGAGCTTTCATTATGAAAATATGGAAGATAAGCACTCTGCTTTACTGTCAAAAGGAAAAAGTAGTCTGGTAGTAATGAGGTTACTTGAAAAATAAATACACAATTTCTTAAACATGGGTTATTTAATGTGGGGCAATTTTTGAAAGCAGTCCTTTTTATTTCAACTCCTAAAAAAATTCAAGCTTAAAACCCTGTATGAGTAAAGCATGAATATACAGTCCTGAAGAATTTATTAATGCATAGATTTTTCACTTGCTCATGCAGTAAATCATTAGATTTTCCCTTTGACTTTGGCCCTCCAGCCTTGAGAGAAATGACATACCAGAATTTAACCTGTTTTTCATCTTTATATCACATAGATACAAAGAGATTTGTATGTTCTGCAAGAAAGTGACAACATTCAGCTGTTAGGGATATGACCAGAAAATAAAGACAGTAGAAAAATACATCCTAAACAGCAAAGAAAAATATAAAAAAAATATTGATCATTTTATCTCATGGCATCATTAGGATATTAATAATACCTTGCTATTACATAAAGCCTTTCCTCCATTGATCTGAAAGCACTTTAGATAAATCATTCTTCTTGTTTTACAGAAGGGAAGCTGAGACACAGAGAGGTGACATGGCCTGTCTTAACATTCGAGAGCAGCTCCGCAACAGGAGTGAGAACAGATCCCACATCTCTAGAATACCCGTCCAGTACTCAACTTGCTTATTTCAAACTGGAAATTTGCATTGTTTGCTGATGTACCCCTACATTGTTCACACAGCATGTGATAATTAATTTATTATTGGGCTAAAATATCACAGATCATGCTTTACTACATAAAAAAAAATAATATATATATCTCCTTATCCATGTTGTGCAAAAATACTAATCCAGTGCTATTCCCCATTTCTACTAGAATTCCCTCCAACTGAGGAAACTTCAGCATACGAGCACAGCATAAGTCCTTTCATCTTCCAAATGACATATTCCATTGTCGATACTCTGTTTGAGGAGCTGAAACGAGTGGCTCAACAGTTATTTATGGACGATGAAGCCTTTCACCTCCAAGGCATTGATTTTAATGTCTAAACCCTACATCCAGGGACAGAAATATATATTTAGGTTGTGCTGCATGCATTATGTGAAATCAATTGGTAGTGTCAGTTCCAAGCAGACAAGCGCACAGGTGAAAACCATGGGAAAAAAAAAAAAAAAAAAACAAACACAAAACGATGATTTGGATGAGGAAGGTGAATGCATAGGAAAAAAATGTAGTAGCTGAGGAGATGACATGATTTGGATATGGCCTGAAGAGGCAAGACCACAGGATTCCACACACATCATAGAGGAAGCAGGGCGTTTTTAACTCAGTGAAGCTGGAAGTGAAATGAAACAAGAAACCAAAGAAAAGCAATGCATGGTACGAACACAGCTTGCTTCTTCACCTTCTAGTTTCTCCTGAACGCAGAGGGAATTTTCTTCCTCTTTGTAGAATGAAGTCCTGTTTATGTAGAGCAGAGCGAAGTAACGAGAGCCGTAGCTCTTTAATGACCCAAGTCATAAGGATTTATAACCCATTTTACAGCAATGTTGCCAACACCTTCCTAGCCACAAAAGCCTGCAAGGACTACTGATCAGGCTGTTGTATCATCTCTCTTCTCCTCAGAAGAGCCTTTCAGAACCTTTTCTGTTTAGTCACAAGTCTTGTCTGTGCTGAGTAGTTTCTCCACTGTTTTGAACGCCCACACGGGTCCACCAGCAGTAGCAAGGATGCAATTTTTAATGACAGGTGGCCTGAATTGCTACAGGGACTTTATGCTACTGCTCTCTAAATTTTCTAGGTAGGATTAGGTGAGTGAGAAAACATGGGTGTTGGTTTTGCCCTAAAGCTTCTACAATTCCTAGGACTAGTGGAGCTGCACTGATAGCACAGATGGCAGTTTTGCCTGAAAGCTGAAAAATGGACCACGGAACAGTGAGTCAGTTGCCCTGCATTGTTCCTCTCTCCTAGAAGACAATATTCATTCATACCTGCTAGCACAGATCTGGAACAGTTTATATATAACCTTCAATATTGTTTTATATAATTTTTCCAGTAATACTTTTTTTTTCTTGTAAAAGCAGTCAAGACTGAAGTATATAGGAATATCTTCTTGCATGTGTGAACACCAGGGAATCAGAGCTGAACAGCGTGTTTGAGCTTTTTACTACCTCTGAAACTGCAGGCCCTGAGGACTGGGTCACAGGCAGTCACAGTGTACTGGCAGATCTATATTTACAGATAGCATCCTTATTTTCACTAGTGTATCCATTGAAATGATAATAAAGTTTAAAAGGCGGGAGAGATGCATACTGTACTCTGTTAAAAATTAACTTCTGACTCAATATGAAAACGTATGCTTTTTTTTATTCCTAACAAAACTGTTTATCTTGCATATATACAATTTCTAGTCCTCCCTTTTGATTTTACCTATTTTCGTTGCTACATTACAAAATAATCACTTTCCATTTTGTTCCCTTGAGAAATAATGATTTTGTAGTCAATGGCCAAGAATTGAGGCCAGTGAAAAATACCCGCTCACAAATGCTCTAGGAGTGACCTAACATTGACATTAAATCACATCTTATCTATGAAGAAATTGAGCTCTCTAGCTAGTGAAGGCACAGAAAGAACAGAGTGATTAGACAGTCTCCGTTATTTTAAATACTTAATTGTTTAACTTCCTGGATTAACCACAGATTAAATATTTATGTATAAAATTACTGAAACTAGGAATATTTGAGAATTTTCTACCTATTATATAGCTTCCCTATTTTCCCTCCATGTCAAAAATAATCTATGCTAATAAAAAAAGCTTCTTCCATCTAATCAAATTTCTTGTAATTGAATGTGGGAACCGAGCCACTGAGGATGCGAGTCCCCCAAAGTCACCCTGAAAGCCTCTGACAGAGGCATACGAGGACCCAGGTATTCTGAGTTACAACAAACATCATCATTTTTGCCTATTTCCAGTATCCTCAGAACAGTAACATGTCTCAGCAGAATAAACATTGACTTGGTAGTCTCTATGCATGCCTTCCACTCTGGCTAATATCCAGGAACGTGATCCTCACATAGACAAACTGAACCATCTTGGTATACTTATTTTCTCTCTAAAATTCAATTATTATTTCATTATTTGCATTCCAGTAATGTCTAAGGAGGTTCTGCATACTCTACACATATACAGTAGCAACAAAACCAAAGGTTTGCAACCTTGATCTCTTTTTTCATGTCTATTTTCCAGTATTTTTTCTTCCTGTGTCTCAGCAAATGCTTTGAATTTCAGTTATCTGCACTTCTTTTTTTATATAATGTTGTGGTCTGTCAATAAAACTCAATTTGCTACTATTACAACTATTACTTAAACTGTGCTGGCTGCCCCATACAGTGAAGTAGCACTGCTGGGTTCAGGCTTATGTCTTACAATTTCTGGAAGACTGAAATGTGTGGATGGAAAAAAAAAAACCCACCTGCTCAATTTATTTTAGGCTTGATCCCTAATCTGCTGCTTGCTGAAATCCACAGAATGGCTCTCAGGGTCTTTCCAAGGAGGGGCAAAAATACATTTTCCCCATATGTGAAATACATGTGGAGGGTCAGGTAAATGGAAAAATTGGGTTGAGAGGGGAAAAGTCAGTGGATGGCAGATCCTGTTAGTTCCCAAAAAGACTTATTCGCCCTATGAGTCAGCTGGTATTTCTTCCCTAGAGCGTCAGCTGGATCCTTAACTGGAAAGGGCCAGAGAGGGTCAGAAAGGTGACTGAACACTTTTTAATCTTCCTTCTTCACTGAATTTCAGAACAAGGTATGGATTGTTTTTACCATGCTACAATAATTTGTATAATGAATACATAACTAATAAAAACAATAATCTAACGAGCTGCCTCATATTCACTTCGTATCCCCAGGTTTGCATCAGAAGCATTTCTTGGGAGCTGGGAACTAACCTTGCAGATGCTTTACACCAGCAGGTCAATTTAAAGTAACCACTTCATCCTGTCTCTACGCTTAAACTTGACAGCGGAGTTTTCAACCTGAAGTGGCAAATTAGCATCATTGAACTGGCTATGGAAAAGTTTACATTGAAATGTCATCTGGAATTGATATTCCACACTAGAAAAAATAGAGAACATGTGTGTCTTTGATGTAAATATTTTAGGATGTCTAGACACAAAAGGCTATGCTCAATTCCATCATATTTTGGATAGAATCTAGCTAAATGTTGCAGAAAAGAACCAACAGGGGTGTCCAGTCTTTACTTAACGTAACAGAAAGCACAATTTTCACGTGATCTATTAAGCTATAGGAGAGAAACATATGACAAAAAGTAATCATGTCACTTATGCCATACAGGATGATATGAACACCCTAAGGAGGTGAGCCCAGCATAAGAACTTGAAGACAGAATTTTATTGGGCTCTTCACAGAAACATGGAATGGCTTGGGTTGGATGTGACCTTAAAGATCATCTAGTTCTGACCCATCCACCATGGGCAGGGACATCTTCCACTGGATCAGGTTGCTCAAAGCCCCATCCAACCTGGCCTTGGATGAGGCCGCCACAGCCTGTCTGGGCAACCCTTCTTCTACCAAAAATCTGTAGGACAAACCCAATGTCTTTTGATTAAGGTCCAATTTTAAAATGCATTAATTTTTTAATTGAGAACATGGCTGGGAATGAGTAGTTCTGATGATTTTAGCATAGCATGGGAAATAATGATGGATAACTAAGCCTTCATTTAAGGGGATAAAAATCTTTGATCCTTTATTGTACAGGCAGAGATTGACTATCATTCAAATGCTGAAAAGCTTCAATTCTCCCACCCAAATGCATGTAAGGGGGGATGTCAAACCTCTTAAGGCTCATGGAAAAGCTTGTCCCTTGTGGAAGCCAAGAAGAGTACTCCCAGTAACTCCCAGGGAGCCAAGTGGACTCTGAAAGCTTCTGGGAATCTTCCTTTTCTTATCTACAGACCTGAAAGCCTATGAGACAGAGAGAAAGCCTCAGGCTGGGTTCTCACATTATTGTCCCCAGCTCCCTGAAGACCTGCTGACAGCTCCCTGTCTACCAGGAAGTTTGCTGAAGAGGAAAAGGAAGGAGGCCCAATACTTCCTTCCTGTTGCTTCTTCCTGCACCCTTCAATGTCCATTTCCTCACCCTCAGGACATCAGAAGAGGACTTCTAAGAAGCACAAATCACAGTGAAAGAACACAGCCCAGCAGGGAGGTTATGCTAATTTCAGGAGAGTCGGGAGGTCAGCTTCAGCAGTCCCGTGCCAAAGTGCAAATCTGGCACAGATCTATTCTCCGCACACAGCGCAGCCTCTGACAACGCACAGCATAACACAGAGCCCTCAGCAAATCATACCCACTGGCCTGCTATCAGACAACAGCCTGGGGGGGCCACAGCAACGAGGGGGAGGCTAATTCTGCTCTTTGGGCATAGGAGTTACTTAAGGACTGAAAAGCAGACAAGCTGCTTGGGTGGCAAAAGCTCTCTTGTCATGAGGCTGAGCAGCACAAAACATCAATGCTGCCTTAGGAAGTGCTGCCTTAGGAATCCCATGGGATAGCTGTGGAGAAAGCACGTACGGAGCTTTCTTGATCCCAGATGGGTGGAAAAGACCTACACCTAAGAGTCTTATCCTGAATCCACTTGGAGGAGTTTTGGATCAGGCCAGCAACTAGGATCCATCGCTGAGAAGTTTCTAAAAACAAGCTGTGACAACTATCAGTCTAACAGTTATCTTTTTGGTACCAGCTCATCAAGATGGATTTCTTTTGAGATTTCAGATGTGTTTTCAATAATTTTTAGAGGCATCCTTAGTACAGAGAAGTAATTAGCAAAACTTGCACCAGCTTCAGGGGGAGCAGAGCCTCACCTTCCACCTCTCAAACTCCAGAAATGTAGTAGTATGTTTACTTCAGGGCCCTCATGAAACCCTGCAATAACAGCACTAATCTTGAATTGCAGTGTTTCTCCACCTCGACACTATTTCATGGAGGCCGACATCTCCTTCTGCCCCCACCCCCTCAGAGGCTCTGAACAAGAAAAGTTTCCCTGGATTTGGAACTTGTTCTTGGCTTCTTATTTTATTGCATAATTTTCAAAATTTTTTTTCTTCCCCACCCCCCTTTCTTTGCAATCTAAGCTGTCACCAAAGTTGATTGTTAAAATCATGTGGAATGCTGTGATTGTGGCCGGAATGGGTTTGTCCTCTCTGACACAATTTTCAGGTGAGGATTGTTTAATAAATCATCATTTATTTTTTTTTTTCCCATCTACTGGTTGTAGCCAGGGATTACTTAGGCTGAATGCAAAATCTGCCACAGACATCCTTTTGTCATCTGGATTGTTGCTCTTCTGCATTTAACTTACATAAATGATGTGCACTTCACAAGAAATAGAAAAACTGGACACTCTTTTTAACACATTCTGTGTTACACAGCCACCCCGCTCTATGGAAATGCTTTTATTTCAAGTAGCTGGGAGCGAAAAACCTTCCTAACTTTGAAGTGATTTTTATTGCATTGAAGAGAGACAGAGAGAGAGAGAGACTGTCAAACCCCATTTCATTTTTAAAGTTAACTGTAAAGTTTTAATTAGGTCCTCTGAAGAAGAATTCTCCGATGCTTTATGTTTAAGAGTTAGCAATAGTATATGATCCACTGACTTCTATCATTAAGTTCAGTTGACAAAGGCCAACACAACTCTTTTCTTTGTAACTTTGTAACCATTTATGTTTGAGGTGAAGATGTTAATATGGAAATTTTGTGAGCTGGGAACGACTTTGAACTCTATCATTGTAATTTATGACCTTTCATCTAAGGCCAAATGTAAAGGCAATCACAATTGTTCTATATCTCAAGGCCAGCACACAGCAGATGTATGAAATTTGGAGTGTTAGACATAAACTTTTATTACCAAATTATAAATAATTTCTACCACTTACAATGTTCACCTTTCAAGTTCATCTTGATTCAAACGCAAGGGCAGCATCTCGTTGAGTTCCGTGAGTTATACAGCTGGAACAGCTCTGTCATAGAACAGAATGAAAGGATAAAGCAATGCAGTATTTAAAAGAACCTACAGATAGCAAGGTACATGATGTTTTAGATCAAAATCCTTTTTCATCTAGATGATAAGCAAACAAAAGAGTTTCATTAAACAATGACATCTTAATTTTATTTTCATTCCTGAAGCTGTGAAATCTTTAAGGAGTCTGCTGAATGTGGATTACCTAAATCCTCTGAAGACCACCTTCCTGAGGTCACTGGGGTTTTGTCACTCAGGAAATAACACATTCTTTAGGTTGCCTAATAACAGATGTGATGACATAATCTTCCTGCACGTACAAGATCACAGAATCATGGAATCGTCCAGGCTGGAAGGGACCTTAAAGATCATCTAGTCCAACCATCAACCTAACTCTGACAAAAAAAAAAATAAAAAAAATAAAAAAAAATCACTAAACCATATTCTTGAGGACCACGTCAACCCATCGTTTGAACACCTCCAGGGATGGTACCTCAAGATGGGAATTCCCTTCCCAGGTACGAACTGCGCTACACCAAAGTGCTCAGCAACATATGCCTTCCTGCATGAAGGTTAATTTACCACTGGGAACAGCACGTAAGACTGCTTTGAGACCCATGGCAAACCAAGGAAGATTACCTAGGGTTTGGGTTCATGACTTGGTCTCAAACCACAAAAAAGGGAGTTAAGGATACAAAACTTGCCAATCTCAATGCCCGTGATTCAAAATAGATGTGTTTGCGAAGTTTATAGGGTACGAGGCAGGAAAGCAGAAGGATTTTGTTGGCCGACATCAACCAAAGTATCCACAGACACAGAAACTGTAACGAAATATATGCCAAAACTAGCTAGAAAGCAGGCTAATGAGCAGGAGGCAAAAATAGCTCAGCAGGTTCTGATGGCTAGCAAAAAAAAGAAATACGCTGCTATAAAGACAAGCTCATAAGAAATAAAACAAAGAGAAAGGCTCCCAAAGCATAAAATATCCCTAGTTGGACTTGCGAAATTGTAATGAAGATTTACCAGCCCAGGTATGAAAAAAATCTACTTGCCCAGCCTTTATCACAGAGATCGATACCAACAAAGACTGGAATACGCCCTTATCAAAGCGCTGTGCACTGAAGCTGGGCAGCCAAATAAAACTTTGCAAGCCTGCTCCCCAGAGTAACTATTTTACGAATCCTTTTCTGCTTCAAGTACTAGATATAATCAAGCACAGTTGGACATTCCTGATTAACATGACGGTTGCCTGGAAACACGGGCACAACGTGGCCCGACTTTCCTGGCTGTGCCTGCGCTTGAACCCTGGGACAGCCAGGTGAACGGGGTCAGGTTTGCAGACCTCACCTCTTCAAGCCTTTTAGCATAAGATTTGGGGGGAAAAAAAAAATGCTACCGGATACCCATTCAAAAAGAGAAGATAAACAACTCCAGAAGGAAGAGAGAATACGAATCTGTGTTCTGAAAAGCCACGGCACGCTTGCTTCGCGTCACGAGAATTAAGAGTTTCACCAAGATACTAAATCAAAAATGGAAGACTAAAATTCCTGTCCAGAAGCTTTCACAGCTGATTAACTCCTGTCACGGTACTAAATCCCTTTAAAAAAAAAAAAAAAATATTCTCCAGACATTAGGGAACAGTGGGGAGAAAGGGGAAAAGATGGGTGAGAAGATGAGGAGAAGTAAAAGACAAAAGTACACCTTATTGGTGTGCCACATTCTTTCCAGGCGACATTTTAAAAAATAATAATATGTACCTCTTTGCTTCTGTGTTCACTAATTCATCTGTAAAACGAACTGAGCAACACCTTCCTCTCCAGCTCTGCTACGGACATCTACACCGAGATCTGCAAGACAAGCACTTATTTCTCCAATAAGCCCCATGGAATTAATAGAATCTCGTTATATTTGCATATAGTTATAGAGAATTCTAGAATCACCTGGGTCGGAAGGGGCCTTTGAGATCACTGAGTCCTACCATTAACCTCCCACTGCCAAAACCACCACTAAACTGTGTCCCAAATGTACTGGATCACAAAATTTTTCCACAAGAAATCGAAAAGGATTTGGGGATGTAAGTGCAAGCAAGCCATAAAAAGCGCTTCTCTGTGAGGAAACGGGGGTTTAGCCATGAAGGGTCCCGGGGGTGAAGCCCTGTCAGCACACCCTGACGGGGTTGGCGGGGGGGGGGAATGGCGTTATATGAAAAACCCATAGCGCTTTTAGGCCTTCGCACTGCGAAACCGGCCTCTCACGGCCCCAAGGCCGGGGAGGAACCCACCCGAAACCACGGAGGCGACGGGGGGGAAACCCACAGTCGGGACCGGGAGCTGGAACCTCACCTCACGGGCCCGCACGGAGGAAGGCGGGCAGCGGCCGCCCCTTCCCGCCCACAGGCCCCTCCTTCCTTCCTCCCTCCCTC
>VXAK01025120.1:59321-73757 GCA_013399435.1 Arenaria interpres
GCGCCTCTTCGCCACCGGCGCCGTTTGTCCCTGCTGCCTCGCCGTAGCGGGGCGGTGCTGACTGGGCCCGGCGGGAAGGGGCGCAGGCGGCGGGTGAGTAGGGCCCGGGGATTCTACTATTTTTATATTTTATTTATTTTTTACCTTCGTGAGGGGGGGGTGAAGCTGCCCGCCGGTTCAAAACGTGGTGGTGTTTACCCCCCCCTCAGGAAAGGTTGGGTTATAAAGTGCCGGCACGGCCTGTGGCACTGTGAAGGGTGTGTGGAATCACAGAATGGTTTGGGGTGGAAGGGACCTTAAAGATCACCCAGTTCCAAGCCCCCTGCCCTGGGCAGGGACACCTCCCACCAGAGCAGGTTGCTTAAAGCCCCATCCAGCCTGGCCTTGAACCCCTCCAGGGATGGGGCATCCACAGCTTCTCTGGGCAACCTGTTCCAGTGCCTCACCACCCTCACAGCAAAGAATTTCTCCCTGATAAATTTGTCAGCCGAGATCAAAAACCCTTCTCTTGCTGCCACAGCACAGGCTTCTGTGTGTAGAGTCTGTACTGGCTTCTCCCACCACCCCCTAAAGATACAAACCACTTCTTATGTCTTAGCTCTCTAATTTTAGTAAAACCATTTTAGCAAAACGCGTTACTGAGGTGATGAGGCCTTTGGCTCTGTTGGAAGTTTACAAGATGTGGCCAACAAGGATTTCTAATAATTTCAGACGTTATAAAAACGCCAAAAGGAAGGTTTAATGCTATGGCTCTCAGAGCTCTGTCTCTCCACCTCCACCCTTAAGGTTTTGCTTTTATCTCTTTTCAATATTTTCTCCTACTGAAAGTATTAAGAGTCAGGGGACTGCCTGTCTATACTGAGTGTTTAAGACCACACGTGAGCATGTTGCTTATCCAAATGTTTTCTTTCAACTTCTCTTCCCAGCTTACCAGAAAAGATCAAGATGAGTCTACGGAAGCAAACCCCAAGTGACTTCCTAAAACAAATCATTGGGAGGCCAGTTGTTGTAAAATTAAATTCTGGAGTTGATTATCGAGGTAAGTTCTCTATCTGTCTCTCACACTGAGTAAAGTAATTGTTTGGGGAGGCTGGAAGAGATGCATTGTTTTTGAAAAGCAAAACAGTGGGATCCAGAATCTTGGAGTACGTGGATATAGATCTCAGAATGGTAACATTAAAAATTGGAAATCAGCTCTGGAGAGACCGATTAAAAGAGATTAATGGTGGACTTAGAGATTAAAATTACTTATCTAAATCATTAGTTTCCTTAGTCACAGATGGTTAGGCTGGAGTCTCGGGATGATTCTGAGTTTCTAAACTGATATTTGTAAAAATTGGCTGGAATTACAATTCCTGAAACAGCCAAGCAGTCCCTGTTTCAGTGCTCTGATACCAACCCTTGTTGGAACTACCCTTTTCTTCACCTTCCTGTTCTCCAATTCCTAGTAGAGATCTTAGTCCAGAAAAGCTTCAAACAGAAAACTCTGCTATCGGTCATAAGCCTGCTCTTATATGAGGGATTAAAGAGTTATTTACATTCTTGGTCAAACAACTGCCTACACACATGTTGGGTCAAGATTCATGGAGGTACAGCAGAAAGCTTGTTGTGGCTTTTACTGCTACATGGCCAGCTCATTTTAACGCAGTCCAGCAGTTTTATTCTGGAACTCTTCACCCTATCTGTATACCTTCATGCACTGTATATAGGATCGTAGGGGTTTTTAACCAGTAAATTAAACTTCTCTGTTCAATGAAATGTCCTGATCCTAATCCCATTAGGATGAGACTGTCAGCCTGTCCAGCTTTTTTAGTACTATCCAAACTCAATTAAAGCTATCATGTATCTCCTATTGTGCACAATTTAGACATTTTATTCTGAAATGACTTAAACATTATAGTACTGCTAGAGATAGCTTTAATTCAACTGGCTCAGCACTTGTGAGAGAATACTTGTTTGTGCTGTGACAAGCAGTCTTTGTATTACAACAGTTTTAAATTGTTATTGTTCACTGGCAGAGCAAGCAGTGCCTTCTTACCCCTTCCTTTAGTGTCTCTCAGCTTACAAAATTTGCCATCTGTCACTTCTTTGAGAACCACATTGTCTGAGCATTTCAGGTGGGGTTGGTGACTTTAAAAACTTCACTGCTTCTCATCAGTATTTGGCCTCTGTAAATTCTTTCGTGGAGGAGAACGTAGCGACAGCTCATTAAAGTCAACTAAAGCAAGTCATCATTTACCTAAAGGTATATATGAGGCAGGGCCAAACCAGTTTTGGCTTTTGGATGCACTTTGTTTTCTTTGAGAACACTGGTACCTTCTGCTCAGCAAGATCCATTTGTAACTGCTACTCTACTTTCCCCTCAACAAAGCCAGTTTAACATGCCTACAGGCAGACCTATCAGAAATTGAACCATAGTTGCTTTGAACACCCTTATTTGTTACTGGATTTTTTTCCCCCTCCTTTCCTTATATCCCTCCACTCTCCTTCCCACTTGATGTGATTCTGTGGTTAAAAACCTGTATACTGTTCTCCTCTGTAAACTATGCACACTGTTTTCTGCAGAAATTTGACCAACGTTTTTAAAAAACAAACATTAAAAGAGCCAGCATCTCAGCCTTTTGTTGCAGATCTGTCTAGATGGATATATACATGAAAACATCCCCACATATAGATAAACCAGATAAAATACTAACCAGGATGGGCAGTGACAATATTTAATGCCATTAGTGGCCTGAGAGTAAACACAAAGAAAAGGAGGAAGAGAATGAGACAACCATGAATATACTCCCAGAAAAGTTTGAAAATGCTGCATTTATGGCCTACTGAGTAGTTGCTTAAGAAAATCCACACAGTCCAATTTTAGTTTTTGACAAGTATTTTTTTTGTTCTCTATTGTTACGTGGAGCACTCAGGCTTACTCAGGTGAAAGCGAGTTCTGACTTTTCCTTGGTTTGGGTTTTTTGATGCATTTAGAAACACTTTGTGAGCAGTCAGTTTTTCCTATGTGTGTGGAAACAGTGGAAAGAAAAACATAAAGGAAAATAATAATCCTCACACCATTACAGGTTGGCAGGAGAACTTGAATTCCTAATTATTTCATGGAAGATATTACAGTAACACTTTTGGAAAATGAAAGCATGTCCTTGAGGAGGATTCTCAGACTGGAGTTTCTTCCCCTCCCCGAGTACAACCAATACACTATATTTTGAGTTTTAATGCCAGGTAAAAAATCAGGTGTTTTTCAAACAGAGGAAAAAATTATTTTAGTAGTATTGTCTATGTGTGCAAGGATGAAGTCAGGAAAACACATGCAAGATGGAGATAATTACTATAGCTTTTTACAAGTTGTTTTGTGCACGATTAACAAATGGGATTCTCTGAGCAATTCTTTACATTTGTTAATCCCCACATTCAGCTCCTTATAAGAAAAATCTGTTTGTTGATCAGGTGAGTTAAATCTGTAGACTGCCATGGTTCTGATCTTAAGGGTGGGTGTAGACACCGAGGGGTGATTTTAAATGAAAAAATGCTATTGTGCTGCCAGCACATGGGAAGTACTGTGTGAACGAGGTACAGCCTTGAACACGGGCTGAGAGAAGTGAGAATATAAATCCTTGTCTAAAAAGTGCTACTCAAATGCATGTTTTCCTGATCAAAAGGCCATCTAATATTACAAATGGCAGTGATTTTTTTTTTTCTTGAGTTGCATTAATTGAACAGTGTATTTTTATTTTCATGGGAAGATTACAGTGTCATTTGAAAACCTAAATTATGTAAATTTTGTGTACACCAAAACAGAGACCTGCAGTCAATGTTTTAGATCTGTAAGCACAAAAATAAATATGAAAAAGCGTGTAGGGTGTCCTGTATTAAAAGGGTTGTTTTTCAGCTTCATTCTTAACAAGTTTTGATAAAAACTCAATTTACTTAGCCTTGTCCTTAGGTTATGCAGTTACACTTAATGTCACAGGTTCTTTTCGGGTGTGTGGCTTAAAACACAAGTGAGAAGGGACACCTTCCAACTTTTGAAGTGGAAATTGTCAATCCTTCACAAGTTATGCCTTAATGACTTCTTTCCCACCCCCAAACTCCCCCTTACATTAACTGAAAAAAGTTGCTACTGGAGTTCCTCACTCCTGGCTTAATTCTTTGAAGAATACTCTGATCTACTGACTCATCTGGACAAGCTTGGGCTTTTTGCTCGTTATGAAGATACAGGCTTTTTGTGTTCAATCACAATGCATTTTTGTTTATTTTAAAATGAGTTTAAGCTAATTCACTTTTAAACTGTCACTATCTTCAGGTGTCCTGGCTTGCCTGGATGGGTACATGAATATAGCTCTGGAACAGACTGAAGAATATGTAAATGGACAATTAAAGAACAAGTACGGGGATGCATTTATCCGAGGAAATAATGGTAACTCCTCCTCCATATGTTATTGCTAATGAGAAGATTGTGTTTTGATATTCTGGATTTGAGGAGGGGCTGAGGTGTAGGCAAGCTGCCTGTAAGAATATTAGTTTTAGGCTTTCTTGGAAACCTTAACATCTTTACTTTTTACAGTTTCACTTTTCAGTGTTTATGTTTTCTGCATTCCTGTGGCCCTTTTTGTCTCTGAACTTGAAGTTCATTTAGAGAAGCCTAACCTTCCTTAGAGCTTATTTCCTGTCATTTGACAGGTTTACTCTTTTCACACTTACTGCCTGCTTAGATGGCCTCCGTTCCAGAGAAGTTTCTGTGTTTTGCTAGGCAAACTACTACATACATTTGTGATACAGTACAAATATTGATAACACTATAATATTTTTCTTGTGATGCAGTTGTCCAGACCCGAACGAATGCTGTTCATTAGACTGGAGGCTGTTTTCATCTTTACGAGTAAAGATTTTACCGCCATTCAAGAAAACCACTTGTAATTTACTATTGAGCCTTTGAATATCCCAGTGCAGGAGGTGAATTTTACTGCATTTCAAGGACAATCCCAAGCTCCTGAAATGTCTCTGGTACAGTTAGGCTGTAATAGCAGGACATGCCAGGGAGAAGAATATCTAAAAATAGAGAAGGTTCACAAGTCAGATGCAAAGAGACTTGTAGACAAGGTAAATGAAGCAGAGCTTGTCCAAGTTACTTGAGAAGAAAATGGGGGACAGGAAGGAGGGAGGGAATAAAAAGAAACAAGAACCAAATCCCGTGCTACAAAAAGTCAAAGAGAATGTGGCAGCAGTGTGAAAGGGTGTTCTGGGAGGAGAAATAATCCTTGAATGAGGCCAGATGCTTTTTGCAAGGAATTTAGATTATTATGCCAAGGAGTGCAGCGACATTCCAGCTGGAGAATCAGTTTTGGAAATAAGAATCTTTTACAAAAGTTAAAACTTTTGTTAACTTAAAAAAAAAGAATCTTTACAAAAGTTAAAACAAATGAATGAGAGGCAGGAGGCTGAAGAACAGGCTGAGCAGAGAACTTAAGACATCCTGGGTCAGGAGTGTTTCATGTTGTGAATGGACCTGTTCTGGGGATGTCACCAGGCAAGCAGAGGGAAGAGTCTGCTCCTTCATAGGCAATTGTTAGCTTTGCCTTAAGTGCTTGGGATTTCCAGCTTTTGTTAAGTGCATTAGTGCCTGACACCTGTAATTCTGCTGCTTAGAAACTCTCTCATGCCCTGTTCAGTAATGCTGCAGAGTAGCTGGCTTTATTTTTTCTCTGTTCAACCTGCATCTGCTGGAGTGTAGTTTGGCTATGCGTATAATAAATACTGAACCAAAGTCATACATAATGTGCAAATTCGATAGCATTTCTTGAAACCTGGACTTAAAAGTTTCCTGACTTTGTTCATGCTGAATGGGATTCGTAACGCTGTGGTACAAGCCATGGAAATAGGATGTTTGAAATAAACAGGCACATTACTTAGTAGGGCCCTCTTACGTGTGCCTCTTTCTCCTTTTCACAGTACTGTACATAAGCACACAGAAGAGGAGGATGTGAAGATGCCAGAAGGAGGCTCTTTTGTACTTGTGAACCTCTTCGAAGTGATGAACCCTATTTGATTTGTAGTTTATAGCCCACAGGTGAAACAGACAAGTGTTTAAATATTTTTTTTTTTAAATAAATGTAAACCAATGTAAACTTCCTGAATGTTTTTGTTTAAAAGCATTTCTTTGTTCCACTGCACAGAAAAACAATAAAAGAGAAGCATGTAATAGTGCCGCAAGACTAATTCAAAACAACAGCTTGTTTAATTATGCTAACAGTTACAGAAAGACCGATTTGAAGGTAAGCAGGCGTGGAGTAATTGCAAATCACAGCCTTGTATGGATGGCAAAACAATAGTTTTACTGATGTTGGGAAGGGAAATGCTAATGTTTTGGTTACAATGACCTGTCCCTTTTGGAAAACACAAGATCAGCTTTAAATGCCAGTCTAGTGGGAGTCATCGGGTAAAAAGTTCAGCTGTCCAAAAAAATCTTGAATTGTGGATTGAATCGAGGGATGTAGCAGTGACACTTCAACAGTTAAGGGTGGGGAAAGAATTGAATCAACTGGAATAAAGCCCGAGGGGTGCAAAAAAGGCTGTGTGCCAGCTGAGGGAGTCAGCCACAGGTGAAAGGCTCACCGTTGGTACGCCAACGCAGCTAGTAGCTGCTTCACCCCCTGCCTCTGTGCCCCCCACCCTCCCCCAGCTTGAAGTTACCTTTTTTCCCCTGCACCTCTACCAAACACAATGGACTTCTTCAATAAAAAGCAGTTTTAACTAATATCTAAAGCTACTCCTGAAAACAGACTAGGAATCCAGAAGCTTTTGAAAACATGCCATATGTATCCTCTTCAGACAGTTTGCTCTTTTTCCTCCCATCTGCTTCCCCCCCAACCTAGTACCACCTATATAGGCTTTATGTGCCAGAAATGAGAATGAACACATTAAGCTTGTAGTATGGGGTATGCATTAGGGAGCGGGAACCTCTGTTCAGGCAACAGAGTCAGAACTTGTTTGTTTATATTTTGCAAGAATGCTCCCAGATAATTAAAGCCCATGAGTAAATCCAACTCCGTTTCACATGGATACTTACACCAATTTATAAAATATCTTTTCTCCTTTTACATGCAGTCAGCCAAGGAAAAAAAAAACAACACAAAAACCAAAAAAACAACGTTCAGATACTTCTTAGTCTGAGTGTTATCGCAGTTACCTGGATACTGAGGATGTTTCCTTGTTCCTCAAGACAAAGTTATAAGTTAGGGTAATGTACCTCACGGTCAGGTTATTTAGCCAGTTTTCTTAAATTACTTTTCTGAAGCCCTGCTTTATTCTTTGGGCAGGAATAGTGCCTCCGGGAACAAAAATACTTCTAGTTGAGGATGGATGAACACAAGACAATTGTGTGAATGTAACATGTATTCTAGATCATGAAGTCACTATTCACTATGTGAGATATATAAGAAAATTTGCATTAAAGATGAGCTGTTGTAATTCATATTCAAACTCCACAAGTAGCTAAAAAAATTAAACATTTAGTTCCCACAATCACTGACCGTTATGTACATTGTACAAGATTTTTCCTCCTTAATACAGTTTTCAGCCCCTATGGTTAAATCAAGTGAACATTTAAGCTTGACTTCAATTAGGCAGTCAAATATTTGGCTGTAGTCTGTTTTGAGTTGGATAAAAGATTTATCTTGGATTTATTTTACTTATCTTTTAGATTTTGTTTTGGCTTACTGTATTCTGTAGGACAACATACCAGTGGCAAGTAAATCAGATGCTGGCCAGGCAGCATTCAGAGCAGCACGTGGAACACTAACCAAATTTTAAGGTGAGCCATCCCATTATATATGTATGTAAACATCAAAGTAGAATGGTGTATTTCACTAACTTTTGATGCTTAAAAATGACTCAACCTAATTCACGAGATCTATATCCCATTGGGAGATAGAAATACACTCTTACCAACACAATATATCTTCGCACACAAAAGACTGCATTAGATACTAATGCTTATGTCCTTCATGTTAGCTTGTTTACCATATCCTAATGCTTTTGCCCCAACACCTGTGCATAAAATGGTTTTACTTGTGGATCAGGCTCATCTAGATCAGGACTGACAACAAAACATTCCTTGAGCAGCTTACAAGTGCTCATCCATCCCTTGTCACAGAGGAATGCACCCAAAATTAAGTAATCCAGAAGTATAAACAAAAATTAATTTAAATTCAAGACTAAAGCTGCATTCTCGTACATAGTTAGTACTTTCATACAATGAGAGGACTTCACACAACTGAGGCCATTCAGCCACTACCCCACCCCGCTTCCATGGGCTCAGCTCACAGGCTCTAGGAGGAAGAGCACTAACTCTGGATTTGCTACATCCCCACACCCAACTTAAGCTTCTTACACTTGAAAAGCCAAACTAAGCCACATCTCCTTAAACAGAAGCCTGGCTGGGAGGAGCAGCAGTACAGCATATCCCATGGAGACAAGAGGAAGCAAGTCAAGAAGGAGGTAAGTACTCACTGTGTGGTGGAGCCGCCAGAAGCCAGGTCACTACTGAAGGCTGTGGTGCCCTGGACTGCCTCTATATAAAGGGAGCAGAGCATGCTGGGAAAGTTTTTCTTTAAAGGGTCTACACTGAGGACCACTCAGCTTTGCAATTTGTTGCCACCTGTTTCCTAGTTCAAAGGGACTCTAATGCAAACAATTCTGGATGTTATTTGAGTTCTTTCTATCTTTTTATTCCCCCCCCCCTCCATGTAACAATGACAAAACAGCTACCCACAGCCCTTCTGGGTATGACTTGCCCATTAAGTCCTAAAACTCTCCACCCAGCTCCGAAAACCAGCTGTGCCCTCCAGCTGCAGGTTTTGGCTATGTTGTTCATGGTGGTCAAGAAAGCATGAAAGTGCACGGTGATGGCCTCCGAACGTTTGATTGATGGTACCAAAACAATGCCTGATCTTTACTATTCCAACCCATTCCCCCGGCCAGCTCCAGCCCAGTTTTGAAAGCAAACACACTGTGGAGCCAGCAGTTTCAAATTCTCAGGTTCCTGGGCCAAACTGTTCTCCACAGCTATGAAGTCGGATGGGAGGAGGCTTTTCCTGAGCTGCTGTATTGATCCTGACCGCGGGACCCTTGAACGTTTAGGAGTCAGTGATCCACACATCAGCTTTGGGCTGGGCTGCACACCTGGTGTGGCTTCCAGGTCTCCATTGGGTCCACGGACCCCGTGGCTGCAGGACACCTCCATCAGCTCATCGTAATGGAGGAGCACGCAGGTAGTTCCCACTCGGCACCGTGATTGCCCCACCTGCCTGGCCTTGCCTTTATCTAACAGAGCAGCAACAAGTTCTCATGAGAACATCCTTTAGAAAGAGGGTTGTTTTCTTGTAAGGGAGTTATAAAATCGGTCAAGTGATGAAAGGGAGAGCTGCTCACCACGGGTGGGGTTGCATCTGTGCAGGGCACTGTGGAAAAATCCATCTGGGCTCTGTCTAATGCTACTTGAATGTGGGGAGCCCACCATCTGAAAGGACGTACGATTTACTGCTGTCTGTATTGCTTGTCTTATTTAAAGCAGTCATTTAGCTACTTGTTGCTGGGCTTTTCTTCTTGAGATCCGGAAAGAGTCCCACATCATTTCTCTCTCTCTCTCCCCTCAATCCACTCCTCCAGTACAGAACAGCTGCCCAGGTTGCAGTAGTTACCAAATAAAATAAAGGGTTGTTTGGGGGTTTTTAGGCTGAATTTGTAAGGGAAGGAGGCTCACGTTGTGTATTCTGTGTGTGTATGTGTCAGTTCATTCCCAGCAGTAACATTTGAATCCACTGTCACACCTCAGTAAAGCGGGATAGAGGAACAGCAAGAATAGCCAACTGGATAGAAATGGAGGACCTGCCAGTACTTCTGCCAATCTTCTGTCTAATTAGAGTCAGTGAAACATCCTCTTTTTCCTGGTCTTCCCAAAACACAGACACTCACAGGTCAGCCCAGAGATGCCAGTTTGTAGGCATAGTTCTTGATTATCCCTGTGGGACTACCATGGGTTTTTACTGCTCTCCTACTGTAGGTTTCTAACTGCTTTGTTTGCATGGTCACTGCTTTTGTTTTTTTAAAGATGGCTTGAAATATTCTTAAATAAGATGGTACTGCTAGCTCTGTTGGTTTAGTGATCAGTTCCTTGTGATCTGGACTCAACTACCTGTTGCCACCTTCAAGATCTCTACTTGATCAACCTGCCCACCCTTCTCTAACCCCCCACCCCAGACTTTGTTCACAGGACTCAGGTGGCTGCTAATGGTCGGGGAAGGACTTCTAACTTGTTATAACCCTGATTATCTTGCAGTAGCAAAGCACTTCTCAACCTGTCAGCTTGTTCTTGAGTGTCAGCTCTGGGTTGCTTACATCCATGTCCATATTACCTAGTGATCTCCACTGCACCTGCACCGTGTCTGCTGTCCCTGTCATGCCCTGATGATGTGGAGATGTAGAAGCAATTGCAAGGAGAAAGTTTCTGCATCAAAGAGCCTGGGATGCTACTGGGTTTATAATCTTTCTGTGTACTACACTGCTGAAATTTCAAGTTACATGGTGTATAGTCCATTTTAATTATTGAGCTATTACAGAGCGTGCACAGTTCTCCCTAGCGCTATTTTAAAATCCCAACTGTGTTTTTCCTTTCTTCTAGAAATCCACTACACAAATGCTGCTGAGAAAACAATAAGCAGGACGTAAGTTGTCTCACATCCCCTTCTCTTTGCCAGCTTCCTACTAACGCAGAAATTTATGACAGGAAAAAGGCAAACCTCCCTGTAGTGACAGCAGTGCCACGTGGTCTTCTTGTGTCTGTCTGGGCTCTGTTGTCAGAGGGACACACAGAGCCTGGCCGAGCTCAAGTGACTCCAGCAGGTCAAAGCTCTGGCCAGAGAAAGCTGAGGCAATGCTGTCCTGGTGGGTGATGCAACCAGAGGCTATGGCGAGGGCTGTATATCTTATTGGGAACATCTGCCCGTCACGCGGCATTCGAACGTGCAGTTTGAGGTTGCTGGTAGGTGTTTGTGTCGCGGTGATGACTGCGACAGGCTTTTTTCCATCTCTAAGGAGGAGATGGCTGTGACATTTGGTTTCGCAGCGGCTTTGAAGCCACAGAGCTGCTCTGCTTGAGAGCAGGCAGCGAGGATGAACTCTGCGTAAGGCTGTATTTCAAATCAGCCCAGCAATTAATGCTGTGTCCAGGCAGAACCGAGCTAAACTTGCGTACAGCAGCCCCCAGCAGCATGTCCTGCCCTGCCCTGCCCTGCCCAGAGACTGCTGCCAGCCCCGGGAGCGAGCAGAGCCAGTTCAGCGCTGCGAGACATCCTGTGCTGTTATGGAGGGGATGTGTCTGGGTCTCATTCGTTCGAAGCTCTTCTCCCCGTAGAGCACCCGAAAGAGCCGCTTCACACAGAGCACCCGACACCGCTGTGTGAGGGTCTGTACTCTCACCCTGCTGCTTTTCCCCCTTTTTTCAGGTGGAAGCCGGTGGAGAAATGGTCCTCGCTGGAACCGGCATAATGAAAACGTGTGCCTAGCTGCAGAAGACCATGCAATGCTGTAACACCGTGCTGTGACGCGAAGACCTACGCTTACCTGGAATACTGTTTTCAGACCCGGCCACTGCGTCAGAACGGCTGCGACATGTTTGGCGTTTTCCCTGCAGATCACCAGAGGTCTAGAGCTGCTGCTTTATTAGGCTGGAATTGCAAGCAAGGGATAGTTTAGCTTAGGAATAAGTTAGTAAGGAAATGCCGTGAGACCAGTTGATTTCAGGAAAAGATCAGTCATTAATAGAGCATAAAGGTACTCTCTTTTGTGTATAAACTATGAGCAATTACAAACTGGAACTGCAGCAATACTGCAAACTCTTCCTCCCTCCCCCTGAACTACCCTCTGCTTCCACTGACAAGAGCAAAGAAAACTGTAAGACTTGCATTATGCCTTGAAATTCAGTGAATATAAGGCCTCTTTCAGATGCAGTGGGGAGTGATCTGCTGAGAGCTCCAGTACCACCAGTTCCCGTGCTTTCAAACTGGTTCAAGAGATGAGAGCTGGGCTGACAGTGGCAGTAGCTCAGCGCCCGCCCAGCATCTTGTTTCACTTCCAAAGGACAGGCTGCAGAGCAGGGCAGGCTGATGGGAACAGCACCAATAAGTGGGGTGTCTACAAGCCTACCTCCAATTTTGGAAGGGTGCCCCGGGCAGAGGTCACCACTGAAAGAATCCCACACTGGTCAAACCCTAAGCAAGATCAAACATAGGCACCACTGGAGCTGCAGAAACAAAACATGGTGGTGTCACCTATGTGTTGGTGTATCTTCTTTAGACATGGGGCATCACAGGGCTTTGTGCTGTTGAAGAAAGAGAGTGGCCTGAGCACCAGCACGAACTCATTCAGCCATTAGACACACATTTATCCAAGGAGGAGGAGGAGGACTGAAGAGCACCAGATGCACTTTTGCCCTTCCACCTTTAATAGCTTTCCTGCACCATAGCGCCAGCCCCCTTCCTGGTGGCCCTGGGACATCTGAAGCTGCCTCTCAAGGGTTTGCTGGCTGAAGAAAAGCCAGCCAGCCGATGGGGTTGTTACCCCACTCCTCCAGCCCTACTCGGGGCCGCAAGGTGCCAGCAGTGCGTTCAGCATTTCCTGAGGGTGGCTCTAATGACAGTAAGAAATTGGACCCTCGTTTCTATGCATTGCGAGCAAGGAGCCGCTGGCAGGGAGTGGGGCGAGCCTGGTGGCGGTGGCCAGGGTCAGCTGAGAGTCCTGATCACCAGAGCAGTCTCCAGCAACGAGGTGGATCCAAGGAAGAGCGGGGAAGCCCAGAAACAGGATCAGCTTCATGGCCAGGCACCCGCGCGGTCGCAGCGTAGCCTGGACAAAGAGCAGGGGTGACAGCCTGGGCTGAAACGCAGCTCCTGCGCTGAAGAAAGCATCTCTGGAGAGGGGACAGTCACACGGATCAGATGTTTAGTCCCACGTGCCGGCTCTGGTGGGTTTGTGGCTCATTGATGGCTCCTCCTGGCAAGGCTGGCGTGTGGGATGCACCTTCCCTGGCCTTTCTAGCAAAATTCTGCTTTTACTAGCAAAATAACTCCCATACAAGCGTGGGAGACAAGAGCATATTGCTGGGGGGGTGGTGGTGGTGATGGTGGGGTGTCACGGACTAGAGGGAGCTGATGTGGTTTGCTTTGCAAAGTTTCGGTGTGGAAGAGGGGCGGGGGGGAGTAGTGTGGGGAGGGTAACGGGGCCAGCAAGAGTCTGATCCTCCACCCCTGCTAGTCGCCTTTGTTTTCATTGCAGAAGCTTGGAGGGGAAAGGGAAAGGGAAAGTGAAAAAGAGAAAAGAAAAGAGAAAAGAAAAAGAGAAAAGGAGAGAAAAGAGAAGGGAAAAGAGAAAAGAAAAAGAGAAGAGAGAAGAGAAAAGAAAAAGAGAAGAGAAGAGAAGAGAAGAGAAGAGAAGAGAAGAGAAGAGAAGAGAAGAGAAGAAAAGAAAAGAAAAGAAAAGAAAAGAAAAGAAAAGAAAAGAAAAGAAAAGAAAAGAAAAGAAAAGAAAAGAAAAGAAAAGAAAAGAAAAGAAAAGAAAAGAAAAGAAAAGAGCGTGGGATGTGAAGAGGAAAGCTAATATGATTAAGGCCGGATTTGGGCGCTGGCGGAGCGCTGCCGTAGGTGGTGGGTATTAGCAGTAACAGCTGCCGCGCTTCCCATTAGAGGAGAAAGGAAGAAGGTCCCTGAAAGGATGGGTCTCCAGCAGGCCGGGAGGGCAGCGGCGGCAGCGAGCCCAGCGGCAGACGTGTCCCGGGGTAAGCGACGGCGGCACCGGCAGCCCCATCCCGGGTGGCCCTGGGGAGCACGGTCCCGCTCCCCCTGCCTGGGGAAGGGAAACGGGGTGCAGGTGGGGAAATGCTCGAGGGAAAGAGCTGCTGCTCAGGGGGGCTTTCATGAGCTCATATCCAGCGAGGGAGGTTTAGGTGTGCCCGGAGGGGAGGCTGGCTCCACGAGGAGGAGGCACCCCACCGCTGCTCCTGCAGGGGCTGGGTTATTTAGGAAAGGCTCCTGTGGCTCCCACAACCATCTTTCGGCAGGTAACCGGTCAGAATGGCACGATACTCAGCTGCGGAAGGTTAAACTGCATCTGTTTGCTCCCTGCTTCAGGCTGGGCAGGAACTCTTTTGTGTGCTGAGGTGGCTTGTTAGACTCCGCTGGCAAGTTTCAGAAGTGCTGGAGAAGGAGGTGTAAGCTACACCTCCTCAGCCTCTGCTTTCCTCTGGTTTATTGACATCTACTTATTGACTAAGCGAAATGAAATCTAAGCCAGGAAAAGCTGCATGTTGAAAAGAAAGGTGTTAGAAAGGGCTGCATTAATCATAGAATCATAGAACAGTTAGAGTTGGAAGGGACCTTAAAG